>JABUQX010004328.1:95000-107500 GCA_015478945.1 Trachelipus rathkii | reverse complement strand
CCATCCTCTACCGACTCCTAAACGTTACCTTGTTCTTCCCCAACCAGTCCCTCAGTCACTCGAACGCACTCTTTCGACCAAAATACCAGCATATACCTTCCTACAACACTCATAAACTTATTCCCCTATAATTTCTACAATTCCCCTTTTCTCTTACTCCTTATATAAGGGTACTATTACCGCCTCTCCAATCCTTGGAACATATCCTCCCATAAACGGCTTTATTCACAACTTCCAAATCCAATCAATCACCTATCTCGCCTCCGCTCTTGAGCATTTCAACTAGTAATTTCATCTAATACTGCAGATTTAACATTCTCAACTTTCTCAACTCTACCATTAACCACCTCCTTACTAATAACCTCATCCCAAATACCTACTTCCTTCTTGCAACATCAAACCAACACACATTCACTAACCTCATCATTACTGTTAATATGGTGCAGATTTTCGAAGTGGTTCCTCCACACTCCCTCCACATCCATTTCATCAGTTCAAAAGCACCATCCTATTCATTATTCTATAAACAGGTTTCCCCCTTATTCTCATTCTTGACCTTTCGCGCCTTCCTTCCAGAAACGCTTCCTATTCCCTTTATGTCCTCATCATCCTTTTCCAAACTGTTTTCTTCATTTACCTCTTTTTTTCTTCTTACGTAAGCACCTTTAAGTATTCTTCTTCTCCTTATATAATTCAGCATCTTTCTTTTGAAATTTCATGAATTGCTTCTTAGTACATTCAACCACCTTCTTTTTTACCTTAATCCGCTTTCAATCACCTCTTCATTCCACCATTTCTGCTGTTAACATTATTACTTCCTACTTTAAGCACATCCACCACACTTCCTTTGCACTACTACAATTGCTTCCCTTCATTGCCCCAGATTATTGTTCTGTAATCAACTTGTTCACTATCAATCGATTTACTAATCGAGGCGCTCTTACATATTATCCCTTATTGTCTGCTCACTTAACTTCTCACTCTTAATTTTAACCACTTTCCTCTCGTATCACCTTCCTCTCCATCCAAGCCCCCACTAAAACTTAATTTTACCATAACGAACAACATTACATGACCGATAATTCCCATTCTTAAATCCTCACTGATTTAACATCCAACACATACTTCAAACCATCTCCTCCTTCACCAACACAAAATCAATATACTTTTCACTTCGATACCTCTCTACCCTACACCAACTCTAGTATACTTATGAGTACTCTTGTGTTAAAGGAAAGTATTACTTTACACACATACCTCTCTCTTACAGAAATCAATCACCCCTTACCATTACTCATTTCTCCCGCCACCCTCGAAACCACTGTTATACACCCTTTTTTGCATCACCTTAACCATCCTCTTTTTTGAAAATCACCTAAATATATATATATATATATATATATATATATATATATATATATATATATATATTATATAATATATATATATAATCCATATATCTCTTTTTTTATCACCACATAATATATATATATATATATATATATATAATGATTAAAAGTAATGAAAGATTATATAAGTTTAAAATTCATAACCAATGCATACCTGTAACAACTGTCTTGTACAAAACGGGTGATGGGGTAGTCACCATAAAATTAATTATTGATCCATTTCTGCAATATATATAAAGTATATTAATTTTTATTATGGGTAGAACCGTGGAATATAATATGGTAACTAATGGGAATAGTTAATTCTCAGACGCATTTGAATGGTTATATATAAATTTTTAATTAAAAATAATGCTTTCCATTTCAATGTTTACCTTACATTGCTCCAACCATCACACATGACAGCAACAGATTCTGCTCCTGACACTAATTCAGCAACTTCTGCTGATATTTTTTCATATTCCCTATCAAGGAGCACTGTTGACATCTGTAAGTGGCTTGGTATTTTGAAGTATGGTCTCAGAAAATAAATAAACTCTTTCCAATATGGATCCTCAACCAAACGCAGAGAGGCTCCACTTGTATAAATTGCTCTGGCAAGTAGCTCGGCACCTCGATCCTGACAGGGAGATAGGAAATATAGTTAAATACCAAAATAAAATATGGATGCGTAACTTAATATAGCCATAGACCTTAGGCGGTTAGACCTGCCTATATAATGAATTTAAGTTGAGATAGATTATAAGTCAGGTAAGTGGGAACTTATATATATGAAGACTAATGATAGGAAATGAAACTCAACTCATCTGTTCTGTTCAGACTCTGTCATTCTGTCTAAGAAGCTGCTCATAATTTGTTTTGGCATAGGGCGAAGTACTTGATCGTTGAGATTCAAATGATTGTGAACTTAAAGGAGTTGTTGATCTGTTACAACTTGGATGTACAGATTTGGAGGTCATCCGTGTGCTTTGTGGGAGTTCCGTTTCACTATACTGCGTAAACTTTTTTACTTCACTTGGGCAATGTAGGCAGGATTGTATGTGTTTTTTTCATTCAGGTCCCAGATTTGGCAAAAGTTTTCTTACATAAATTACAACTAACTTTTGTCATTTTACTTGTTGCAGAATCAATTTCCTTAAAAAGGGAGGTTACGGGTGTTTTTTTGCGGCCAGATCCTAGTTTTTTTTTTTTTTTTTTAAGTAATCAGCTGCGTTTCCAGAAGCCCCGAGTGCAAAATCGACTCGGAAACGCTTCGAATTGAAAAAAATTACATTAACCAATTAGAGAACAGGAAATTTGAGTACCTGGAAACGGCCGAGCGCGCCCGTCCGATCAGCTGACAATTGTAAACAATACTCTTATATCTATATGTATCTATTTTATGAAATGATACGATATATTAGTATCTTTAATATAAAAGTTAACTAAAATATTAAAAAATTTTGGCAAGCCATTTCCGACACACGTTTTGTAAAAAGATTTGTTTGTAAACAAAGTATCCTTCCGCAGCCCGCACGTTTATTAATTCCCGAAATCGAGGATTTAACAACGGGCATCTGACTGTGACGTTTACGTGACGTAGAAGTGCGCAAACGGGCTCTGGAAACGATGCATGTGCGCCTGTGTGCCCGCCCGGGCTGCAGTCGGGCTTCTGGAAACGCAGCTATTAATTTTAATTAATTTACAAAAACTATCGATATTTCAGGCTAAAAAAAAATAAAATAAATAGTTCAGTATAAAATAAGAATATATAATAAGAAAATATGGGGTGCTATTTTGGATTAAGACCGCAGCATCGTTATGAATAAATTTGGCATGATGAAACAGTTCTAAATATTATTGATATATATATCAAAATCTTGAAAAGTATCAATATTTTTTTTTATTTTCAAGAACTGTTTTTGATAGGATATCTTAGGTTCGGTTACGTACTTAGGTTAATTAGAATAATTTAACCTGACCTAATTTAAATTAACCCAACTTAACCAAACCTAATCTATCCCAACTTATCCTACTGTACTTTAATGTTAATTAAATACCATAAAAAGACTCGATATATAGGAAAAGAAGTAACTTAAAAAAAAAAAAAAAAAACATAAAAAAAAAAAAAAAATTTCATAAAAGAATTTTTTTTTTTTTTAAATCACAACCATAACTACACTACACTATTATTTATTATGTATTACTTATTATTTTCATTATGAATTTTTACTTAGATTAGGTTAGGGTACGTTATATTAGGATCCCCTAACTCTCTTTCTTAACCTATCAAACTTCCTTCCATAACAACTTATCCCTTGTAAGCCCACATTCATCCTCCTTCTAAACTGTTCATTTACCTTTTTTCTCTCCAATGTATAAAACTTTCAGCCTTCCTTTTTTCATCCTTATATATTTCCATACATCTTCTCTTTCGAAACCATATCATTGGCTTTTAGTACATTCAATCATAAACAACCACGCATTTTTTTTTCTCACATTTTGCCGCATGCATCACCTCTTCTTCATTCCACCATTCACTATTGACATTATTACTTAATAATAAAAATAACAACTCACTTCTTTCCCAGAATCGTCGACAATTTGAATGTCTCTTTTCTTTAATTCTTTTCCAGTAGTTTTTTGAGTAATTGTTGATACGTCAGCAATTTCCTTACAAATACCAATAACATCTGCATAATAAAAATAAAGGCGATTATTTTATTCTCTTAATTAAATGGATGGTACTTTCGAGACTGATAAAATGGATGTGCGAGGAGTGTGTGGATGGAAAATTTCAAAAATCTGTATAACATTGGCAATAATGAAGAGGTGATGGTGAATGTGTGTGGGTTTCATAGTGTAAGAAGAAATAGGTATTTTGGGAATGAGGTAATAGGTAGAGTGAGAAAGTTGAAGAACACCATATATCATTAGCATTATTAATTAAATAATTAGGTATAGATGGAATTGCTGATGAAATGATCAAGAATAGAGGAGAATGTGTGATTGACTAGATATGGAAGTTGTTTAGCAAAGCATTTATGGAGGGTCTAGTTCCGAAGGATCGGAGGAGAGCAGCAATTTAGTATCCTTATATAAGGGGGTAAGGGGAATGAAGGAACTATAGCGGAATTAGTTTATAGAGTGTTGTAAGGAAGATATATGCTGGTATTTTGGTTGAAAGAGTGCGTCAAGTGATTAAGGGCTCTCTGGCAAAAACAAGGTGCATTTAGAAATGGTAGAGGATGTATAGATCAAATCTTCACATTGAAACAAATGATTGAGAAAATGGGAAGTTGGATTTAGGTTTTTAGACTTACAACAGGTGTATAACAAGATTAATAGAAAAGCTCTGTGACAGGTTAGTGATAATTGGTATTGGTGGTTGGCTTTTGAATGGAATCAAAAGTATGATGTAGAGAGTGAAGCGAGTGTAAGAGTAAATGGAGTGGCAAAGAAATGGTTTAATATTGGGGTGAGGCAGGGATGTGTTGTCTTCATGGCTATTTAATTAGTATATGGATGGATGGATGAAATAATTAGAAGTAGGGGAAGGTGTTAGACTGATGGGGGAATGGAAGAGAGTCGAGGGTGACCTGCTTATTGTATGCTGATGATTTGGTATTGTGTGGCGAATCTGAAGAAAGTTTAAAGGGATTGGTAGAGGGGTGAAATTTACATAGAAAAAATTATTTTAAAACTATTAAAATGGAGAAACTTAAAGCGATCCCAGATTCCTTTATTTTACAGGGAGATGGGAAGAGAAAAAAGAAAAATAAATCCACATCCCTGACTTCAATCCATATCAGTAATTTGGCTCCGAAGCCCAGCTTTTTCATGACAAATAGTATTAATTCGCTTACCTATAGTAGTCTCACGCTCAACATTTTCAATCTGATCGATACTAACAAACTGAAACTGCATATTTGGAATATTTGTTCTTTGCTGACATACAGTAACCTGCAATAAAAAAAATGTATAGTAATTTTTCATAATAATAATCATCATCATCTACCTTTCCCCCCCCCAAGAATAGAGGTAAGGTGCGTGCTATGCACCGGAAACAGAAAAGTAGTAGAAGAATATGACAATAGTTGAAAAGAAAGGCCAGCCTTACCGTCCCCTCTATACCCATTAGTGAGAACTCGTCGCAGTCAGAAAATTCACCATAGAGCTTCCGGGACCGCGACGGACCCTCACTATGGCATATCGTAAGTGTAGGGTTCATCCTTTGGCGCAGGTGGGCCACAACCATACCCCCTCACAAAACTCTGCCATTCACTAATATTATGCACCTTTCTTCTCGCCTCTGCCAAACTCACATTTCTCTCCTCCAGACATTCCTTTACTGACTCAATCCACTTTTCCTTCAGTCTCCCAGCAGGTCGATTCCCAACACACTCACCACTATACATCCGCTTAACCAACCGACTGTCATTCATCCTTTCCACATGCCCAAACAATCTCAACATACTTTCATTTATTCTCTCATTTACCCCTTTCTTCACACCACACAACTCTCTAATACGTTCATTCCTCATTTTATCAGTTCTTCTCACACCTAACACGCCCCTAAGATTGTCCATCTGAACACATTGAACTTTAGATTTATACCTCTTATTCCAGATCACAGTCTCACTACAATACATTAATACAGGTAATAACATACCGTCATGTAAGACCCTAGCGCACTCAAGACTTAGTCCCTCTACATCCACCAATGATTTAATTGCACCAGCCACATTTCTGCCATTCACAACTTTCCTACTACACTTTGCATCATCCGTTCCCTTTTCATCCAACATATATTCTAAATATACTTGTTCCAGCTGCTCATCATCTAACATAACTTCACTCCGAGGACTGTCCTCACTCACAACCATAACCTTACTCTTCTTCTACATTTACTTTCAAACCCCTCCTTCTACACACCCTGCCAAATCTCTCTACCGATCCTCTCAAACTCTCTTCAGATTCACAACACAAAACCAAATCATCCGCATCTAATAGGTAGGGCACCCTCCACTCACCTCCATTCTCCATCATTCTAACACCATTTCCTGCCACCCCCATCTCTAATTCTTTCATAACCCTATTCATATACAAACTGAATAACCAAGGAAAAATAACACATCTCTGCCACACTCCGCTATTAATATTAAATCAATCACTTTTGACACCATTTATTCTTACACACGCTTCACTATCGTCATACATACTTTTGATTCCATTCATTAGCCTACCACTAACACCTGCCATAGAGCTTCCCTATTAATCCTATCATACGCCTGTTGCAAATCCATAAAACCTAAATACACTTTATTCTTCTCTCTCATTTTCTAAATCATTTGTTTCAATGTAAAGATTTGATCCACACATCCTCTACCACTCCTAAACGCACCTTGTTCTTCACCAATCAGTCCTTCAGTCACTCGACGCACTCTTTCGACCAAAATACCAACATATATCTTATATTCCCTACAACACTCAATAAACTAATTCCTTATAATTCTTACAGTTCCCCTTATCTCCCTTACCCTTATATAAGGGTACTATTACTGCTCTCCTCCAATCCCTCTGAACTATACTCTCCATAAACGCTTTATTGCACAGCTTCAAATCAAAATCAATCCTGTCTCGCCTCCGTTCTTGATCATTTCACCAGTAATTTCATCTTACCTGCAGATTTACTATTCTTCAACTTTCTCACTCTACCCATTACCTCCTCCTTGCTAATGACCTCATCCCCAAAATACCTATTCCTTCTTGCACCATCAAACCCACACACATTCACTATCACCTCTTTATTATTGCTAATATTACAGTATACAGATTACAGACTTTCGAAGTGTTCTTTCCACACTCTCCTGACATCCATTTCATGTTACAAAAGAACCATCCCTATTCATTATTCTAAGCAGGTTCCCCTTATTCTCATTCTTAACCTTTCGCGCTTCCTATTCCCTTGTAAGTTCTCATTCATCCTCCTTCCAAACTGTTCATTTACCTCTTGTTTTCTCCTACGTATGCACCTTTTAGTATTTCTTTTTTCCTCCTTACATAATTCCAAACAACTTTCTTTTGAAACTTCATCATTGGCTTTTAATACATTCAATCACACTTCTTTTTTACTTTTAACCGCTTGCATCACCTCTTCAATTCACCACTCACTGTTAACATTCTTACTTCCTACTTTAGCACATCCACATACTTCCATTGCACTGATAACAATTGCTTCCTTCATTTCCTCCCAGATTTGTTCAGTTTCAACTTGTTCACATTCAACTGATTTACTTGGGAGCGCTCTTAGATACTTATCCTTATTACCTTGTTCACTTAACTTCACTCTTAACTCTACCCACTTTCTTCCGTATCCCCTTTCTCTCCATCCAAGCCCCCACTAACTACCTACACCAACTCTAGTATACTTATGGATACTCGTGTGTTTAAAGAAAGTATTACTTACACACACACCTCTCTCTCCTCACAGAAATCAATCACCTTCCTACCATTCTCATTTTCTCCCAACACCATCTGTTATACCATCCCTTTTCTGATCCTTTATCCAACCATTTAGGTCACCCAACACAATCAATCTGAAGCTCCTACTCACCCCATCCAAAACATCATTCAGATTATCCCAGAAAATCGTACTCTTCAACATTTCCCTCAGATGGACCATACGTCACAACCACACATACCTTGAATTTTTCAAACTTAAATTTAGCCATTAGAATTCTAGTACTCACACACACACATAGTCTACCATAGTTCAGTACCACAAGTCACTCATCAAAACTGCAATTCCTCCTCTCCCCCTCTCATTCCTTTCCACACCAGCATACACACATTTCACACCACACCACTCATTTTCAGTTTCCTTTCATCTTGTTTCAGTCACAGCGGGCAAATCAAATTTGCCCTTTCTAAATACATCCATCACCTCTCTCCTGAACATTTATTCCACTGACATTCCATGTACCCTTATGATTCATACATTCTCGCCGAAAGATAGAAGGCCGTTTACGGCGATCACGACCTTCTCCGAGGCCTGCATTGTCATTCCTGGCAAGAGATAAGTGGTAGTGGGCAGCCAACCCAAATACCACCGTCCCTTAGTCGCCTTCTACAACACGCAGGACATACGATGTGGGCAATTCTTTCTCCCCCACACATATGGATATAAGTAGTAGGGATGTCTGTAAGATGTTGTCTAGAAGAGGGGTGTAGACGTTAAATATGTGTATAAATGGTGGTCATTAAGATGTTGCCTGAAGGATGAGTGTGTAAAGAATATGAACGCAAAAGAGAAAGGCGAACCATTAACAATGGGAGGCAATTTCATCGCTTCGAGTACGCGTATACTCTCCCTCTATAAATAATAATAATAATAATAACGAAACTGACCTGAGTTCCTTGATTGAAAGTCATCTCGTAATCATTTTTCAAGGAACTGTATCTTTTGTCTGCAGTTTTCAACTGGGCTTGGGTTATGTAGTACACTTTCTCAATCTAACAATGTAAAACAATTAGAAACAATCTACAATAATAGTTAGAATAATAATAATAATAATAATAAATAATTTTTATGCTAATATAAAATCATACCTCAATCATATTGTAAAATTTATCACACTGCTCGTTAAAAGCAGTGGCTCGGATTTCTCCACTTTCATCAAGTAGGTCCATGGAAAAGAGCTTCCCCTGACCTCTAGAATTGTTCCACGTTCTTATATCTGATTTATTAGTTACTCTAGCGCAAATGGTCCATCTGAGAATATTAGTAATTATTGTATCAAGAATATGCAATTGTATTTAGAAAATTTAGAAAAACTTGTTATATCTATCATCATGCTTGCAAAGTCAACCTTAAATAACAAGTACTAAGAATTACAAATATAAGAAGTTAAGATTTTCAAGAAGCTTAAAAAATCAAATTATGGAGGAGTTGAAACCATGCCCATCAGGGTTGATCAGGTTGAGCTGAGGAAAAGGTTGCTATAATCTTAATAATCTGTACAATATCTCAACTTAGTAGGGAAAACATAAGTACACACTTTCCCCCCAACTATAGTATATGCTGCTGTAAGTGAAAGAACCAATAAGAGCTGTAGAGCTCCAGTGGTATATATATATAGATATATATATATATATATATATATATATATATATATATATATATATATATATATATATATATATATATATATATATATATATAAGGCCTCGTGGCGTAGGAGGTTGACTCGCCGACTTTCATGCAAGAGGACGCTGGTTCAATCCTCCGCGTAGCAGTCTGAGTTATCTTCCTGGGGGCAAGAATTAAAAACTCGGCTGCGAACACGTTGGTGGACAGGCTTGGGATAGCCAGCCTTAAAGTTCGATTTCCTGTAGTCCCCCCGTGTTACCCTCAGAGAAGGGGATAAAGCACGTTAAAAGGAAGTTTATATATATATATATATATATATATATATATATATATATATATATATATATATATATATATATATATATATATATATATATATATATATATATATATATATATATATATTAAATATGAACCCCAAAATTTAAGGCCTTTTATTAACTTTCCATCCTTTTCCATATTTTGTTGAACTCTTTCCTCCTGTAGGTTCCTCCAATCACTTTATCTCTGTATTATTTTCGTCTTCCTTAAGATAGACAATCGCCGACAGCGAGGAAACGTTATTGGCCCTTCGGTAAAACTGCTCGTTAGCCTTGCGATCGTGCCTCTTTGATTTTCCATGGCTGCAGAAGGTATAACGTCCTCTGGCACAGAGGCGTACATTCCATACTCTCTCCCTTCAACTAAAATTAATAAACCTTGGTTTAACTTGGTTTGTTCTCTTGCTATTCGCCAAAGGGATGCTGTCTTCTTCAAGAATCGCCAAAAGGATGCTGCATCCTTCAGGAATCGCCAAAGGGATGTTGCCTCCTTCAGGAATTAGTCATCTTCAAACTCCAGGAACTCGATGCTATTTATATTTTATCCCAGAATCATGCAAAATCTATTCTCCATAACGATAAAAGTTCTTTTCTCCATAGAGAATGCAATGATCTCTCTGGTTCCTCTCTTTACACCCTTTTTGACATTTTACAAAAAAAAATGTCAACTCTCAACTTTGCTTCTTCCTCTTTCCCTCCACTAGTATCCTCCGATGCCACAACTGCCAATTTACATTCTGCTAAAGCTGAAAATTTCGGTAAATATTATGCTGTAACACTTTTATCTGAAAAGTTTCTGTATCTATTCTTCTCAAAGTAGCCTTTGTCACTTCATTTCTGGTTATTTTTTTATAGGATCTGTTGTTGACGAACACTGTCCATCCTTTAATTTCATCAATAGTGGCGTAACCGTCAGGACTTTTATCCCTCTTTTTATACTTTTCATCAATGACCTTTCTGTCACTTCATCGCCTAATCCCTTTGAAAGGCGTACTATTTGACTTCAAATAGTCGGTGGTAGAAGGGAAGTCTCAGAGCAATTGATACCGGATTTTCCCATATTCTAACTGAAGACAAGAAAATTATTGTTTTCTTCAATGCTTTATACACTCTTCACAATCTTTAAACACAACAACAATCTCATCGATAACAACTCAAATCTTCTTCTGTCTTTAATATTCTTAGCATTTCCTTAGAAGGAAAACTGTTTCTTTCATCAAACTAGCTTCTAGAATGTTGGGTTTTAAGGCACCTTCAGATCAGACCACCAGAATGAAGGTGTTGCTTGTCCTTGTATGGAGTATGTATTGAATACCTGGGGTGATTCTACACATAATTCTTGAAATAATCTAGGGTAACGGTTCTTAACCTATGAATACTTAGTGTCCACGAATTCTTGAAGTATGATCTTTGCAATTAAAATAAACAAATGAATGAATGAAAGAAAAGGAGAAGTTTAATAAATTTCATTTGCTTGTTTGTATACTAGTTTTTCTAAGGGGTTTGGACCTTTAATGTATTTAAAAAAAAGATTTTTTTTTTTTTTATTGTTAATATAAATGTTCCATTCTCTTCAAAAATTAGAACACCATTCATAAGAAACTTTAAATAAATACATGATGTACTTTAGGGTTTTAAAACTGAAAATAAATCTTGGTGGTTGGCAGAAATAAAAATTACAGGGGGTTCGAGGAAACCGCAGAATATATTTAAAGGTGGGGTGGGGGATTGTGGTAAAGCAAAGGTTAAGAGGTTAAGAACCAATGAACCACTGGTCTAGGTTTTATCATCTTAATCAACTCTTTCCCCTCTCACCTTGGTTGTCAAAATTTTGCCTATCTCTTCTTATAATATATTATTCACCTCTAAACTAATTAGTCACATACCTTCTCCTCCGATGGGAGCACATGCAACTCCTCTTTTCACAGTCTGATTCTTTCTCCGACCCCAGACAGACGCTTTGCCCATTCTTAACATGTACTCTACTGATACTATTGATAAAATATTTAATGTTCTTTTTTCTTTTAATTTCCCACTTCCTTGGACTTACAAACTTTCAAATGAAGGGTATCAGGTCATGTCAGCCTTTCATCTTTAATCAGATTATAAAATTGGCTCCAACTCTGGTAAATTCTATGCAGGCCCATGACCTTTTCCCACCAGATATAGAAAAATTTATTTATACACTGCAATCCTGTACACTAAACAATCTGTTTTCAAACTTACTTATTTTGATACGGTGTAAGACTGCTTATTGGATGGACACCCACAGGAACATTGGAAGACCCTCCAGCAAATGAAGAACCTTGATTAGCGTTCAAAGAACCTAAGGGGGCTTAAATTAGTAAATATTACTATTTAAAAAGAAACGAAAAAACAAATGCAATATATTTAAAGTTTGAAACAATTTTAAACTTTAAATTGCATAACTTAGAAAAAAAAATTACAATTAGAAGAATAAGTTTTGCCAAACAACATTTTAGGTCTAACACATTAAAATTATTAAATCTATTTTATAGTTCACTTAAAAAAAAAAAAAAAATATTTGTCATAAAAACACTAATAAAGAGATAGTAAAATATCACTATTATAAAATAATATATACCTCTATTGAAGGGACTTGAGCGAGACTGATCAAAC
>JABUQX010004328.1:57500-87500 GCA_015478945.1 Trachelipus rathkii | reverse complement strand
AAAAGGTTTCTAATCATAAGATATTTATGTGTTTTAGGGGCTAAGTTCGGAGCCTGACCATTGAGCGATGTTCATCAAGTGTCATTGGATAGATTCTTGAAAACTGGGATGGTAATTGGATATTCACCGGGAGACGAGGAAAAGGTACGGTGTTTGCCTTATCGACCACAAAGTGAGTTGAATCATCTCCGGGTGGAAAAACAGGAATCATCGCCAGATAAGAGATAGGATTGACTAAGATTTGGGGTCGAATTGTATTCCAGGTTTCGAAACAAGAAGTTTAAAAGTGAAAAGAGTGTAAAGTGATATTTATTAGTTTAGAAGAAAACTGATTGTAAATTAACTATTTTTTATTTCAGTAACTAGTTTTCTGATATCGAGTCAGTGCATTGTTACTAAAGGTGCACAAAATTAAATAAGAAGTGAACAAGTATAATTAAGAATTTAAACATAATGGCGACATTTTTTAGTTGTTGAAAATATGACTCGTAAGATTTATGAATAGACTTATTGTTTGCTTCTTTAGGATTGTCTCCTCGGACTTTTGGTATTTTAATGTTGGTTTATTTAAGAATAGGTTGTAAATATTTAAAGTGAGATTTAGATTTACAAATTTGGCATATCAAATTATTGTTGTAATTATAATTAAGAAAATCAGTGTTGTTTTTTATATCTACCATTCAAATTATTACAATATATATATATATATATATATATATATATATATATATATATATATATATATATATATATATATATATATATATATATATATATATATATATATATATATATATATATATATATATATATATATATATAATTTAAAAAGATTTAGATTTGATTTTAAATAGAATATAGTAATGTACTTTTGAAAAAAAAAAAATATTTTTCTCCATTTGATTTTGGATAGAATTATGAATTATCCAGATGAGTAAAAAGAGTATACAATTTAAAATAACTGAGGCTAAAAGCTGCATGAAGAATGTTCTTTTAATAAAAACAAAAAATGAAAAAAACATTGAATGTTTTTTTTATTAAAAAATTTATCATATAGTGTGCAAACATGCCATGCAACAGAAATATAATGGTTAAGCAGAAGACTATGACCTAAGAGGAAGATGAAAGCCCCCACAAACTCCCCTCATCCCCGAAAATGTGAGACCGTCACAGCCAAAATATCCCCTGTAGCATCACCCACCCACTGTGGCATTTTCTCACTGTCTGGGTTCATTCCCTGGGAAAGGTTAAAAAAAAAAAACACACCATTCTTCTTTGATTGTCCTTAGTTCACATTCCCTTTCTTCAGACACACTCTCACCGACTCCATCCACTTTTTCTTCAGTCTCCCAGCTGATTGATTGATTCACAACACACTCACCTCTATACACCTGCTTAACCAACCAACTATCGTACATCCTTTCCATATAACCAAACCATCTTAAAATACACTCATTTATTCTCTCATTCATACCCTTCGTCACACCACATAACCAGGGTTGCGGAGTCGGGGAGTCGGTAGTTTTGAAGAGGGTGGAGTCGGAGTCGGTAATTTTGAAGATGGTGGAGTCGGAGTCGGTAATTTTCAAGAGGTCAGGGTGAGTAGCTTTTCCAAGATAGAGGATTGGAGTAGGAAAAATTTTTAAACTGACAAAGTTATAAATTGTGACTCTGTGAATGACTTCAATCACTTCATGCAAGTTTATTGACTTTCGACTTCCACATCACAAAATGCAATTGCAAACTTCGAAGATTTTTAACCAGCACCTTATGTTTCAATTTGGATTATATTCTAATAAATTCAACCTTCAACATTACACCATCTATATTTAAGATACTGAAGGAATAAAAGACTCCATGGTACGAAGAGAAATTTCTCTCATTGACAATATTATACTAGCTGTTGTTTATATTGGTCCAATCTATAGGGTAAGCTTAACTGAAGAACAACAACAAAAATCTAAATTCACTTTACAATGTGGCCATTTTTATTAAAGGGTTGCAGGAGTTCAAGAAGAAAGGATACATCTAAACATGTGTAAGTGATGAAACTACAACTATCTCCCGTTACCACCTTCTCAAGTCATTCTTCAGAAAGTTCAGAAAATTAGAGTATAAAAAGCTTCTAGATATTGAAGAGCTTAGTCAAAAGCGTCGACTGGTTAAAAGTCAAGGTCCTTCCTAATCCTTGTAGGCTATATTCCATCCGCGGCAAGGAGTCAAATTTCTTTGCTGCACTATAACATAAATTGAAATATTCTGTTTGTTACTCTACAAAGAAGTATCAAGACATTGCTGAGAAGCTGATACTGCTCTACCTCCAACGCAAGTTAGCGTGGAACTACTTTTCTGCTCTTCGCATTATAAAATCAGACCAAAGAGGAAAAATGAAGGAGAACCTGTGCTATTCAAGTTTTTAGAACTAATCATTCAATGAGTAGATGATATTAGATGTAAGTTCATGTAACTAAGTAATGTAGTAGTTTATATATATATATATATATATATATATATATATATACTATATATATATATATATAATAACAACTTTATATATATATAACATATATATATATGCTATATATATATATATATATATATATATATATATTTATATATATATATATATATATATATATATATATATATATATATATATATATATACCTATATATATATATATATATATATATATATATATATAACATATATATATATATAATCAAATGACTCCTTCCCTAAATTATTTAAGTTATCAAAATTATAATTTTTAATAATAATAAAAATAATAGTTAATCAAAGCAAATTAAGGGTATATATTATAATTGAAATGAGGAAACATATTTGTGTTTGATGAAGATTTTTTATTTGAAGTGGCTGTTTTTCCCATATATATATATATATATATATATATATATATATATATATATATATATATATATATATATATACTATATATATATATATATATATATATATATATATATATATATATATATATATATATATATAGATAGGCCCATATATATATTCTTTCTTTGATGACCGCTCCCTGGTAGGCCTATCAAGCCGATAACATAAACTAGCTATTGTTCCAAACGTCCCTCTCCTGCACTATTTCTCTTCTCTTCAGCGCTCTCATATTTTTGCTGACATCTTTCCAGAGAGTCCTTCACCGATTCCGCCCATCTCTTCTTCGGTCTTCCCCATGGTCTTCTGCCCTCTGGTGTCCTTTCCCATCTTCTTTTCGGCATTCTCTGCTGCTCCATCCTCTCCAGATGCCCCATCTCAATCTCCCCACATCCGTCTTCAGTGTCATCTTCTTCACACCTATATCTTCTCTAATTCAGTGTTCTGTCTCCCTTACTCTTTCCAATCATGAATTCTTAATATCCCCTCATCTCCACGCCTCTTGTATTATACTCTCTCCTCTCTTCTGGATTTGTTGTCCATGTTTCCCGCTCCCATTACAGCAGTGTGTGAGGTCAGTATGCTGTTAAAAATCACTTTTTAACCTCTATTCCGATGTTTCTATTTTTCATCATGGGGTATACCGCTTTCACAACTAATCCTACTTTTCCTTTCTTCGCGTAATCTCTTCTCCACTTCCTCCCCCCTTCTGTTAAAACACCCTCCGAGATAATTGCAGGTATTTACCGCCTTCACCCCACTCTCTCACCATCATTCTCATCCCTCCCTCATTTCCTCAGGTTACTGTTAATATCTCTCTTCTGTATGTTCATCTTCATCCCGGCTTCCTCAGCTCCTCCGCAAACAACTCCACCACCTCTCGAATCGCCTCCTCTCTCTCGCTCCAACATGCCAGATCGTCCGCATATGCCACATTATGTCCCCTTCAAATTCTCCCAGTCATAGGGAACATGATAAAAGTTTATAAAATATTTACCACAGACAGTTTTTCTAGGGGACACAGTAAGAAATGTGGTAGGAAGACGTGTAACCTTGATTTATTCTGTAATAGTGTTTAAAAATTTTTTTGAATGGTTTCCAGCAGGAGTTTGTTGAGTGTGACTCACTTGCAACATTAAAGAAAGGATTGGATAGGTATATGGATTGTTTGGGCATCATATAGTATATTCTGACGGTAGCCAAAGTGGCGGGTTTTAGTTTAATTATTAAAGTAAACCGCATGTTGTAACTATGATATCACAAACTTAATAAAGCTTGTATTGTGGTTAGCATGAACCTTAGCTAAAGATTTTACTTTTAGTATTAGTTGGCGTATATATTATATTGACCTTTGTTTAGGAAATTGACAGAGCCTTAGTGTGTGGTGTAGGTTGTGTTTAGTCGCATGGGCATGTATTCGATAAATATTTAGTTGACTGGGACAGTCTTGATAGGTCCATGTTGCCTCTAATTGGTTCTTTGTTTCCTTATCTCTATCTGAGGTAATACTACGAGCTTTGATATAAATATTAACTTTTGATTGGACAACGATATGATGGTGTAAAAGCTATGAAGAAATGTTTTAGAGGTGTTTAAACTTTGTCAATATCCAGCGGTTTAGATGGTCATCCTGTTCACATTCATGTGAGGTACAACTCATTAAAAAACTTTATGGCATATCGAATGCAACTATATGCTATTTTGGAGTTGCCAAAGGCCATTCTTTATTTTAAAGGAAAAAAAAAAGAAAGATTTTCCCAGACACAAAATGGACAAGATCTCTCACGAATGGGCGACACAAGGCAGGTGGAAAATTTCGATGGATTGTTATGACCTAATGAAATTTTTAAAGCATTGTTGAAACTTAAGAGGAGCCAATGGATCAAGATATTAACCTTTTTATAAAAACTTAGATCTTTTCAAGTCTTTAAGCAAAAGAAGCAAATTTGCTATAAGTTTATTTATTTATGTCTTTAACTTTATTCTCAAACACTCTTCCATTATGTACTACACTGCAGTCTCCATCATTACTGACAGCAACTGCTCTGAACCATATTGAAAATGTTATATATGTTAGGAAAGGTTTTAAAAAAAAAAAAAAAAAAACATTTTCAACATTTTGGAAATTGCAACAGAACTTCTGCTTTCTGATAATGGAGAAAAATAATAATGCCTCTTGTGAGAATCAATTTAAAATGAAAGGTATAGGGCAATTCCAATTTATATTCTTGATGATTTTTCAAACCAGTTAGAGAGAGTAAGTTCACGAATCAAAGATCCATACTTACTAATCTTTATAAAGTTACTTATTCCATCGACATCTATCCAAAATTTTGCTAATTTTGGAAATAAATTTGATATGTGCTGTCATATTTAGATTGTTAAGGATTTTGGCATTTACCTCACTCAAAATGTGAAATCCAAAACAATATTTCACTATTCTGTAAAGGCTCAAAACAAACTTTTCCAAATTCTACAGGAGAAGAAAACCTAACAGGACTGGCTTTAATGAGTGTTCATCATAGCTTCACAATATAAGCGAGGAGGTTATCAATCATTTTGCTGTTAGAGATCAAAATTAAGAATTTTTATATAAATAAAATTTATCTTTTTTTTATTTCAAAATATTATTAATGTTAATATTTATTCCCTTTTATTGAGTAATATATATATATTATATATATATATATATATATATATATATATATATATATATATATATATATATATATATATATATATATATATATATATATATATATATATATATATATATATATATACTATATATATATATATATATATATATATATATATATATATATATATATATATATATATATATATATATACATACATTCTTAATCTAAAACACCCCGAATTTTTTGCTACTGCCATATATATATATATAGCAACAACAATATATATATATATATATATATATATATATATATATATATATATATATATATAATATATATATATATATATATATATATATATATATATATGCTATATATATATATATATATATATTCTTAATCTAAAACACCCCGTCAATGTGGGGTTAATCCCATGGCCCAGGTGGGTACACAGGCAATACCCCTCACTCCAAACCTAGCATTTCACCCACATGCACCTTTCTTCTGCGCCTCTGCCAAACTCACATTTCTCTCACTCCAGGCATTTCTTTACTGACTCAATCCACTTTCCTCGGTCTCCCAGCCGTTCACGATTCCCATCACACTCACCACTAGCATCCGCTTAACCAATGGACTATCATCCATCCTTTCCATAGGACCATCTCAACGATACTTTCATTTATTCTCTAATTTACTCACCTACACCACACATTCTCTAATACATTCATTTCTCATTTTCGCGACCCCCCAAAAGCCAAAGCGCATAAAGTTAGTAACCTCGCGACCCAATAATTACCCCATCTATATATATATATATATATATATATATATCTATATATATATATATATATATATATATATATATATAGCATATATATATATATATATATAATTCCTTAATAAAAGATGCTTTTCGATGAATTAAGTTTATAATTTCTATTTTATTAAGTATTAACTTTTTATAAATAACAACTGTGTAACATTTGATTATAAATATTTTTATTTTTTGTGTTCCCACCGCAACCCACCGTATATCCGCTCTTGCGGCCCTTGGGGGTCGCATTTAGTTGAGAAACGCTGCTCTGTACGTTCATTTGCTCATTAATAATTCTTCTCACACCTAACTAGCAGCCCCTAAGATTGTCCATCTGAACCCATTTTACTTTAGATCAAACTCTTATTCCAAACCATAGTCACCGCTACATTAACACAGGTAACAACATACTCTCATATATATATATATATATATATATATATATATATATATATATATATATATATATATATATATATATATATATATATATATTTAATAAAAAAATATATATTTATATATATAAATATATATATATATATATATATATATATATATATATATATATATATATATATATATATATATATATATATATATATATATATATATAAGCCCAACTCCACGTCCTCGTCGTGTACCCTGGACTCGACTAACGGAGCTCTGGCTAGGGTAGGACAGGCCCAGCAAGCCGCTACCCGAAATCCCACTTGCTCAAGAACCCAATGTGATGCCTCGACTGATCCAAGGTTGATGAACCGGCGAGAAATTGGACTAAGAAATAAGGATTTGTACTATAGGATTTGCACAATTAACGTGAGTACGTTGAGAGGTAAGGAGGAGGAGATTGTAGACTTAATGAAGGAGAGAAGACTGGACGTGATGGGAATGTGTGAAACGAGATACGAGGGAGAGGGTACTAGGAGAATACATGAAGACTATGTACTGATATATAAGGGATTGCAAGAAGAAAAAAGACACGGTGTGGCGATATTAGTGAAACCGGATATCTACAAGAATATAACAGAAACGATTTTGGTAAATGAAAGATTGATGGCTATTACGATGAAGGTCAGAGGAGAGAGATTAAGTATAATTCAAACATACGCCCCACATAGGGGAAGACCAAGGGAGGAAAAGGAGAGATTTAGAGAAGAACTTCAACTGCTGTACGATAGGATTGGAGGAGAGACAAAGATCATAATTGGAGACCTGAATGCACATATTGGAACTAGAAGAGAAGGAGAAGAGAGAGTCATGGGGGCTTTCGGAGTGGGAGACAGGAACGAAGAGGGGGAACTGATGATAGATTTTGCAGTGAGAAACAGATTAACTTTCATGAACACATGCTTCCAACATGAAGAAAGCAAAAAGTGGACCTGGTACAGATGGAGTGTGGATTTAGAAAGATACGTAGAAAAATCAATGATAGATTTAGTTTTGACCAATAAAAAGAATATATTCATGGACGTGAAGAGCCTACCGAACGTATCCTTGGATTCGGACCACAGGATGGTAATTGGAATACTGAGATGGAGAGAGAGAGATAAGCCGAGGAAATTGGTTAAAAAGAGATATCTGCTAGAAGAACTAAAGGACCAGGCAACGAAGGAGAAATTTGATGAGACCTTAAAAAGAAGAAAGATGCAAGTAGGAAATATGAGAGAAACAATAGATGAAAAATGGAATAAATTTAAGGAAAATATGATGGGAACAGCAAAAGAGGTCCTGGGAGAAAAGAGAATAAGTAGAGGGAGGAGGAAAAAGACAGCATGGTGGAACGATGAAGTGAAGGCTGCCATAACTTATAAGAATAGGGCATACAGAAAATGGATGAAAGTAAAAACTGAAGAAAATAGATTGGATTATGTTGAAGCCAGAAACATTGCAGAAAGGATAAAAAGAAGGAGTATGAAGCAATCATGGGTAAAAATAGGGTCAGAACTGAAAGAGAACATGATGGGAACAAAAAAATTAATCTATGGATTGGCTAAAAGTATGAGAACCTCGAAAGAACCAGAAACGCACGTCATAAAGGGGAGGAGGAAGTGTTGGAAAGATGGAGAGAATACTTTGAGGAATTGTTGAGATTTGAGGTTGAGGAGGTGCAGATGGAGAGGGAACGGGAGGCGGTGAAGGAAGGAGAAAGGACGGAGGGGAAATTGCTGGAGGAAATAGGAGAGGCAATTAAAACGCTAAGAAATGGAAAAGCCCAGGAACCGATGGACTGAATGCTGAATTATACAAGACTGGAGAAGGAGTGGAAGTATGGCTACTAGAATTACTGAATGAGATATGGGACAAAGAGAGAATACCTGACGAATGGAGTAGAGCGGTGATTTGCCCTATATATAAGAAAGGAGATAAAAGAATTTGTAACAACTACAGAGGGATAGCTTTACTGAATGTTGCTAGCAAAATATACGAGAGAATATTGGAAAGGAGACTGAGAATCAAAGTTGAAGATAAACTAGGAAGTTGGCAGTGTGGCTTCAGAGCGGGAAAAAGTACAATGGATCCAATCTTCTACATGAAAATGATGATAGAAAAAAACAATAGAATGGAATAAAGGAGCAGATGTGGCGTTTGTGGACCTAGAAAAAGCCTTTGACAGGATTGATAGGGAAAAACTATGGCGAGCATTGGATGAACAGGAGTATGAAGTCCCACAAAAACTAAAAAGAGCAATAAAAAGTACATACTGTGGTGCTAGAAATAAGGAAAGAGGAGAAGTGAGAGAGAATGGATGGTTTGACGTGAGTTCAGGAATGAGATAGGGCTCTCACTCCTGCTATTCTTATCGTTCATGGATTATGGATTGAAGAGAATATGTAGACTGGTGGACAGCGAACACACACTGCTATACGCAGATGATACAGCTTTGATAGCAGAGGAGGGGGCGAATCTGCAGGAAATGTTGAACAGATGGAATGCCCAAATGGGAGAAATCGGTATGAAGATAAACACGGAGAAGACGGAAGTAATGAGAATAGCTAGAGAAAGAACAGAACTGAACATCAATATAGAAGGAAGGGATTACAGCAGGTGGATAAGTCAAAATACTTGGAGTGATGGAAGGAAAGGAAGGTCAAGGGAGAGATAGGCGAGAGGGATAAAAAGTTCTCTCAAACGTGGGAGCATTATACCCAGTACTGAAAACAGCTATACCAAAAGAAGTGAAAATGGTTGATATATAAAAACGATACTGAGATCATTACTAGTGTACGGATCGGAATGCTGGGCACTGAACACAACACAAATGAGAAGAGTGGAGGCGGCGGAGATGAGGGTGCTGAGATTGATTGAAGGAGTTACCCTGAGAGATAGGCGGAGAAGTGAGGAAATACGGAGAGAGCTGAGAATTGGATCAATAACTGAACATATACAACAGAATCAACTGAGATGGTATGAACACCTCAAGAGAATGGAAGAGGGAACTGGACCAAAAAGAAAGATGCTGGAATAGACGCCAGTGGGCCGCAGACCTGCGGGCAGACCGAAGAAAAGATGGAAGGATGCGGTGGAAGATGCGATGAACGTCAGAGGAGTGTCTATGGTGGATGTGGAAGAGAGAAGAATGTACGAAGATAGAAACCACTGGAGGAGGTTCTGCAGAGGCGACACCTGACAGGTCAACACAGATCTACCAGAGGGGATGGTGAATAAGGTGGTGAATATATATATATAAAATTTTTCATATAGATAATTTTCTAGAGGGTGGAGTCGGAGTCGGTAATTTTCAAAAGGGTGGAGTCGGAGTCGGTAATATTCAAGAGGTCGGAGTCGGTAATTTTCAAGAGGGTGGAGTCGGAGTCGGAAAATTTTTGAACCGACTCCACAACCCTGCACATAACTCCCTAATGCACTTATTCCTTATTTTATCAACTCCTCACATCTAACACATTCCTGAGTTTATCTATCTGGACAGACTGTATCTTAAATCTATATCTCTTATTCCACACCATACTTTCACTACTATACATAACACCTGTAACAACATACCATCATGCAAAACTCTAGCGCACTCAGATTTAATTCCTTTGAATTCACCAATGATTTAATTGTTCCAACAAACTTCCTACCACTCCTAACTTTCCTATTACACTCATCATCATTCTTTCCCTTTTCATCCAACATATAACCTAAATACTTAATCCAGGGTTCACACTGAAATTTTGAATTTGAATTTCCTGACTTTCCCTGACCAAGTCCGCAAATTTTCCCTGACCAGCATGTTCGTTATTTTTGGCGTATAAAATATCTATTAATCATTATTGCAGCCTATTTACTCAGTTCATACATCAAATTATTGAAAATTTACTTTAGAAACTGTTCATCATCAGTTTAGTAATCAGCCTTTACCTTCCCCATAGCCGTCCAACGCACTCCTTTTTTATTTTTTCCAAAAGTAAACAACTTTATTTATAAAAGAAAATAAATTAAGCTTATAACAGCCTAGGTGAATACAGTATACTGTGGTAAAAGTTCATAAATGGAATTTGTTAACTTTTTCTTCTAAAGCATCTGAATTTTTGATTTTATAGCGTCTTCTTCTGTAAAAGCTTTCAGTTTTAACATCTTTCTCTGCTCTTCAAGTTTATAGATCTGTATGGATAATTTTCTTTTTTCAACCTTTTTAGTCTCTTCTTCTTTTTGGTTCTGTTTTGACTCTTTGAGATGTTCTTCATATCTCCTATGGGCAGCTCTTACATTTGTAAAAATATTTTGAGTGATAGGAACTTTATGAATACTTTCATAGATCTTAGCATTGTGCACTGCTCTTTGAGAAATCAGACTATGTTCTTTCAGATTTTCCACTAAAATTGCTTAATTTATAAAAAACCCTCCTCACTGTCAGCATTTCCATGCAAAATATCAGTCCTAATAATTTACCACAATTCCACATAACATTGGTTCCCACTATAGAAGAAAAACTAATCAAGTCTCTTAGAGACAATCACCATCAAAAATATTTTGAATTTTAATTCAAGGGTAGAATGAGCTTCACTGCAAAGTAGTGTGTGCTTTTGCTTTCTAGAAAAATAGGGAGCAAGTCCATGGTTAATCACATATTTACATTTCATCGGCCCCATTTTAAAATTTGAAGCTACCACACTATCTGCAAACATTAACTTAAATGTTTCCCCTATATCTGCACACAAGTTTAAAGACATTTTATCATCCACCACCTTTAATGCCCATAGTATTTCAGATCTTGTAACATCATCTTTAATGCAAAAAGATGAAACTGATTGATAAACTGGTTTTAGTTGGTTATTAATAGAACACTCCGGGTCATTTACAATCGGTTGAGTATGATTAGAAGTTGATGGAATGGCATAATTTTCAGTGCACACACTTTCACTAATATTTGTATTATTAGAACACATTGTGGCGTCTGGGGCAGGAGGCTGCCAGCCCCACTGATGAAACCTAGGCAGCCTCCGGGAAGAAACGCCACTTCATCGTGACAACGCTCACTCTCTTCAACATCTCATATTCTTCAATTGAAGGTGGTTATTCAAGACCAGAACATAACTCCTTCAAATTGGTGACCCCAGAGTGACACGTGCCACTGTTGTGGCACAACGAACACCAACAAGCAGCCACGCCAAATTTGATTCCAAACACCCATCAAATCACTGAACATCCATCAAATTAAATTTCTTCTGCTGGGCGCCACTCTGTTCGGTCATCCTGTGCCGCCTGTACCGTACTCAAGCTTCTGCAGGTGCGGACCAACTGCCAGTAAGAGTACAGAGTGGTCGATGCCTTCTCAGTGACCTAAATGTGCGCACACCTAGCTCTCACCTGACAGCTGACCCGACATCATGTCAGGACCGGAGAGGCGGAGTGTGCTCTGCACGGCATTGTCACTGGGGAGGTCCTGTGGCGTCTGGGGCGGAGGCTGCCAGCCCACTGATGAAACCTAGGCAGCCTCCGGGAAGAAACGCCACTTCATCGTGACAACGCTCACTCTCTTCAACATCTCATATTCTTCAATTGAAGGTGGTTATTCAAGACCAGAACATAACTCCTTCAACATAACGAAAAAGTTTTTCAATGATGGTATGTCCTGCTGAGTTTTGATTAAATTCAAATGAGTTTCCCCTCTTGAATGTGAAAATTCGGCTTGGCGTCCCATGTTCTTTTTACATACTATAGGTCCTTTACCCAACCACCTGATAAACTGTGGGTTCAGTTTGACGTCCAACCACTGGTCGTTAAAGTTAAGTTTTTTTGTTAAAAGTCATTTTATAAATAAATAATAAATACCTTCAACTGCACAAAAATCCAAAATCACTTCGTCAAACCTAAAAAAAAAAACACTTCAAAAAGTATATCCCTAAAAAGAAAAAGATATAAACAGATCAAATCATAAGTCATACAGTCTAAAACACATCCATATATCAATCACCTTCAATTGAAAGGATGAACTTGGAACAACTTCTACGAGCAGAATAGGAAGAATAGTAGGTAATAGTGAACTAAAAATAGAAAGAATCAGGATAGAAGTAGATTTATGGAATGTCATTTCTCGCCCATCCTTTTCATTCACTTATCAAATACATTTCTTATTCCACAATTATACAGAAAGGAAAAAAAATATATCAAAAATATGCAACTTGGTCCATGGATCATTCTTCATATGTTTTGAAATCTTAAAATTTCCCTGACTTTCAGCATATTTTAAAACGTTTCCCTGACTTTCCCTGACCAATTTTTTTTCCCCTGACTTTCCAGAAAGTGTGAACCCTGTAATCTCAGATACTTGTTCCAACTGCCTACCATCCAACCTAATTTCACATCTCAAACTCTTCTCACCCACCATCATTACATTACTTTTATCTATATTTCCTTTCAAACCCTTCCTTTTACATATCCAGTCAAACCTCTGTACCAAACTTCTCAGAATAACTTCAGATTCACCGAAAAATCAAATCATCTGGGTTAACTGAGTATGGATGTGTTTGATAATGTGAATGTCTGGAGGTGGGGAGTGTGTTGTTCATGCTAGAATAGTATAAAGCTGGTGTGATTTATTTCCCCTTCTTGGTTCAGGGAGTTGCCGTAATGTTTGATGTAGATGATGGTCTGGTAAAAGTGATTTAGGTGTGGAAGGAAGGCAGGCAGCCTGTTATTACTCTGAGAGCTTTGTTTTATTTGGCTTATTAAAGTTTTTTAAATATTGGTCTGCGATAATATGCTTGCCCAGGCTGATGATGTATAGTTTAAGAAGGGGGCGGAGGTATTGCCTATATACTATTGTTAGGGGTCTATTTATGTTAAGCAAAATTTGTTCCTGTTAGTTATCATCTTGTTTTATTTATGTATGGCTCTAAAGATGATAGTTTATGTGGGGGATTGAATGTCATGTGTGTGTCAAAACTTAAGTTAAGGATGGTGGGATGTTTATTAAGCGGGAGATTATTTTGAGAGAAAAATTCTTAGATGGATATTTGATTCTCTTCTGTCAGGTGTGAGTAATGTGATACGAGGACTTTTGAGGAGTGGCAGTCATTCTATTTGTTTACAGCAATTCTTCCAGTTGGTTTACATATTGTTGTAGTTCTCTACTAGATGTGTTTATAGTGTGATTTTGAGCTGTGATTGTTAGGTCGTATGACAAACTGTTGATTTTTATAGAAGAGGATGTGGGATGCCATGCATAAATAGATTAAAATGTTGGTGATAGGATGAAACCCTGGGGGACTCCCATTATATAATCTGTATGTATAGTGGATGTGACATCCACATATGACTGGCAATATATATATATATATATATATATATATATATATATATATATATATATATATATATATATAAGGTATCTATTATACAATTTTTTTATGCATATTAATGGCATAAATTTTCATCCAAAGCAGATTGTACCATCGTATCTTTGGTACAGGGTCTTTAACAGTACAAAGATTTGAAAACATTTAGTAGGAAACAACCGCTACAATATTCTAGGTTTTTCTACAATTTTGTTTATAACCTGTGTTGGGGTCAAAATATCTTTAATCGTTTAACACAATGGGTATACATATTCCAAAATTTTTTTATAAACCTTTTTTCCATTAATATATTTAAGCACTAAAGGCCTTCAAATATTCTCCTTCAATATTTGTTTATCACTCTCCCAAAATATTTTCCTATTATTTTTGCTACAGAAAACAAGTTTTTAAAAAAAAATTATATCTCATTTGAAGAATCTACCCAATAAATATGTCTCTACTCCAGACTCTTAATATTTCTAACCAATTTCTAACTTACTGATGCAATTTATTTTTGTCAGTTTTGAAATTTTTTTTTTATAAAGAATGTTACCACTCACGGGCAGGACTCTATTGAAGGAGGGAACAGAAATGTTCCTTTAATTAAATGTTTAAATTATTTGCATGACAAACAAACAATCATTCATGATTACACCAATATGCACTACAATAAAGAAAATAACTTCTACCCATTTTGTGATTGGCTATATATAATTGCATGAAATTTTGAAACAATTTAAGTATTAATTAGGATATCATCATGGTCAAACACTGAGAAATATTGTGGTAACTAGTCTTCCATGTGACTAGTTTCCAAATTGCATGTTAAACTTCACATTGCTTTAATGAGTATTTATCGATATATCTTTACAGTAATTTACTTTTTCTCATTGTGTCCAAAAAATGTCTCCCATAAGTGAAATAGAATATGAACCTACACAGTGATAAGAAACAATTAAGAATTTAGTTAAAAATAAATAAAAGGAGTTATTCTAAATGTCTTTATTTATAATTGTAATGTTACAATTTTCAAGTTACAATCCTTAAAAAAAAATATATATTAAAATATGCATTGCATTCAGCAAAAATCATTACACAATGTCTTATGGAAGGGATTAAAAGAAAGACAATTACTTAGGGTTTCTTAAAAAAACAATCAGCAAGATTGCCTGTCTAAAAAAAGTTAGTAATTTTATTAAAAGACAAATTTTATCAAACTTTCTAACAGCAACAGTAAAAAAAAAAAAAAACATTTATCAAACTTTCTAACAGCAGCATCGACACTAAAAAAAAAAGCAACAAGAAGTAACAAATAATTATAACTTACCTTTTTAGTTTCGTGAATTGTATTACAAACATATCTATTTATTCGAATTATTGAATTTGGTGCCAAGTTTTCTGCCACATCATTAAGTTGGGTTCCAAGCATGCAACAAGCTGAGTAGTGTGTCCCATCAGATAATTTCATTCGGAATCGATCATGATTCCCACTTTGGATGCTTTTAATAGTCTGTAATGAATCATATATCAAATAATTCAAAGTTAACCAGTATTTTAATACTGCTTTTTGTATATATATATATATATATATATATATATTATATAATATATATATATATATATATTTTATATTATTTTATATCAAATATATAAGTTTATTAAATATATAATATTATATATTTTATATATATATATTATATATATATATATGTATATACTCTATTTTATATATATATATATATATATATATATATATATATATATATATATATATATATATATATATATATATATATATATATATATATATATATATATATATATAATTATACTGTATATATAATATATATATATATTATATATATATATATATATATATTATAATATATTATATATTATATATATATAAAAATAGATACATATATTAAATATCTATATCTATATATTATATATATTATATATATATATATATATATATATATATAGTCATGTTATGTAAAAAAAAAAAAAAACACTCCATATCTCGGTATATATGATGTTTAGAACCAAAAAATTTGGTGGACCCATTAACCCCATCGAGTATGAGTGAAAAAAAGTGTTATAATGGTTCAAATTCGATTTTCTGAATTTTTGGAAATTTTTAAAATTTTTTAAAAATTTCAAAAAAATTTCAGCTCATTTTACTGATTTTTTGGGACTTTTCCAGCAGTGGCTGCATCAAGAAATCTATGAATTAGTATAATATTGAATTAAATTATGTTGGTCCCATCATAGATCTCATCCCAGAACAAATTTCATGAAATTTTATGCAGCCCATCAACACACACATACCATCCAACTTGTACCTCAAAAAAAAAACACCTCCAAATTAATTGAAAATGTCAATGTATATGTGCTATAACTCCTGTCAACATGCTGTAAGGTTGTTTTTTTCCTTCTGTCAGTGTGGGGTCTTAAAAAAAAAAAAAAAAAAAAAAAAAAAAAATAATAAAAAAAAAAAAAAAAAGTATTAAAAAATGTACTATAAAAAAAAAAAAAAAAATTTTTTAACCTTTTTGTATATATAAGGTGACTCTCCCCCATATGTTAGAAGGTAATTAGTGAATCGTATTCCAGGTTTATAACAGATTTGAGGGCACTCCACCCACGAGGTCATTATTTATCTATCTGAGTCCAGTAACCCCATACCCCCTTTTTCAGTGCACCATACTATATATGCAACACTTTTTTAATTTCTCGAGTTACAGAGCTGAACTTTAGGTGAAAAATCGAATAGTAATGTTTTGACGATATACACGAAGTATTCCCGAAGAGGGTTGAGAAAGGAATTGGAGTATCGCTGAAGTGAATAGATGCCATCAACACTTGACCGGTATTTATATTTATTATTTTTATTACAGGAAATATGCCATATGCATTCCTTATGCTTGTATGTTTACGATGAGTCTAGCGAATCAATAATCTAGGGTATTACCGAGTGGATCGGCAGCACATCTTATCGCATTAGACCGAGCGATCGGTGCTTACTGTATATTTATTTTAAGGTTTAAGTGTCTTTTCTATTAAGGTATACTACTCTTTAAACTTACTACCAATGGAGAAATGAAAAAGGATGCCATGCCACTGGCACATAGGCATACCATGAGGAATTCACAGCACACCCATTCCAGAACTAATAGAAGGTTGCAAAATGGACGGAAGTGAGATGAGAGAATGAATGAAATTAGAGCGTATTTTGAGTTAAAATTAAGTGCGGAGCACAATAGAACCAAATACTGAGCCAGACAGATTTTCGCATCCAGCTACATATTGAACGTCAAAAAGAAGTACCATTATATATGACTATCTTCAACTCGTGTAGATACCACTTTTTTGAGGGCTTCAACAAATCCCAAATGAGTTATTGAAAGAGACCAACCACTATGAAAATAGAGAAAAAGCACAGAGGAAGGAGGTAATGGATTTATGACTAAAACAGTAATAATAGTCCATATAAAAACTGTCTTAGAATTCTCAATTATACTTTGAGGCTATCGACAGTACCTTGGCACCAGGAAATTCTGTCAAGATCAGTGAAACCAGACCTTGCTCAAAATTCGCAAGATCTAGGAGCAATTTATAAAGAGAATTAGACTATAATTATCTCATAAAAACACTAATTCAAGGAGGGGGTGCTAGGGGATGTAAATAAAAAACCTATTCAAAGGAGGGGGTCTAAAGGGGGTGGGGAGTAAAACTGCAACAAAATCCAATGACTTAACCAGCTCAACAAACGAGGCTCCAACCATATCCATTTCAAGATCTATTTAAACGGCAGATTAAAAATGTTTTTATTTATTTATTTTATATTAATATTTATTATTTTTAAAAAATTTTTATTATTTTTACTTCCATTATTTATTAATATTACCTTTAAAACATTAATAATAGCTAAGAACATAATATTGCAGCTCAGAGGGTTTTATTTTTATTACAATATTTTATACTAAATAATTTCAAAATAAATTTTAAACCAAAACAAAAAAAAAATATTTTTTACTGGAGATATATAGCCTAAGGACTAGCCATTCTAAGAAATTATTATAAACCTCTGCAGTGTAAATTAGTTTAATAGTTATAGGCAAAAATAGGGTAAATGGAGTTGTTAATTTACATACCATGACATATAATATTATATAATACTATATATAATATATAATATATATATATAATATACTATAATATATAAATATATATATCATATAATATATACTAATATACTATATATATATATATATATTATTATATATATATATTATATATATATATATATATATATATATATATAATATATATAATATGTAATATTATAAATGATATATATAATATACCTACAAATGTATATAGTATGTATATATATATATATATATATATAATATATATATAGTGGTGTGGTTAGTGTAGGTTTAGGATTTTTTTTTGTCTCATTTAATTTATTTTTTTTTTTTTTTTGGGGTCTTCTAGAACGTCATCCCCAAACCGGAATTACATGGAGAGTTCAGCTGACATTTTGTTCCGTTTCGGCTTGTGGGAATTTACCCGAAACATATATATTATATTATTTATTTTCATTATTAGCTACATTTATATTATATGAGATATGTTTATTTATTATATTCATATATTTCTAGTTAAAAGTTTTTAGCGAAAAAGAGGACAATAGACTTTTTTTATATAAGTTTCGAACTTTTTTTTGATTTCTTTTAAAAGCGTCAAGAACGAAAGTTGACGCTTCACTTTTTCTACGACATACGTGTGACAGGTAATTATAACATTATTTACTATTATTATTATTATTATTATTATCATTATTTATTATTTCTATATTATAATTTTTTATGGTTATTTATTATTAATTTTATGATTGATTGATGGGTTAATGTTTTTTAGTTTGAGTCTGGATTCGCTTGGTGAAGCTCTAGAAGTTCTGAAGTTCCTTTTTGTTCAGCGGCCGATGTACGAGGGTTCAGTGGCTGATTCTTTTATTCTGTTGAGGTAAGTGTGAATGTTATTGTTTATTGTTGATTGATTTTTTTTGATGAATGCTGGACTTGGTTGTAAAATGTTGTTTTTTCTTTTAGTCTGAATTAGTGGATTGGTGTGTTGCTGGGTGAGATTCGGCTGTTAAAGAACAGAGAAAAAAAAACTGGGTCAACCACCCAGGTAAGCACCCTGCAGTGGTGGGGTTATATTTTTTATTATATTTTTTTCATTTACTTATTTAATATTTTAATTCATTATAATTATTAGTTATTAAAGGCATTTTTTTTCTGTTATTTAATTTATGCCATTTCCATTTTTTACAATATTAACACTACCTAAATATAGTCATTAATTTAATTCATATTATTATTATTATTATTATTATTATTATTATTATTATTATTACTATCCTTATTATTATTATTATTATTATTATTATTATTATTATTATTATTATATTATTTATTATTATTATTATTATCTTATTATTATTATTATTTATTATTATTAATTATTATTATTTTTATTACATCCTTATTATTATTATTATTAATTTATTATTATTATTATTATTATTATTATTTTTATTACTATCCTTATTATTATTATTATTATTATCCTTATTATTATTATTATTATTATTATTATTATTATTATTATTATTCCTTAATATTATTATTATTATTATTATTATATTATATTATTTATATTATAATTATATTATTATTAATTATTATTACATTATTATTGATTATTATTATTATTCTATCCTTATTATTTTATTATTATTATTATTATTATTATTATTATTATTATTATTACTATCCTTATTATTATTATTATTATTATTATTATTATTATTATTATTATTATTATTATTATTATATATTTTTTTGTTTTGATTTCTATAATGCGATGTTTTTATTACTCCGCAGTTTTTTTTTGGAGCTGGTCTTGCAGACTTTCAAATCTTCTGGAATAATACAGAATTGATATAAAAGGGGAAAGAAAAGATAATTGGAATATTTTTTTTTGAACTAAGAAAAGAAAAGCTTAAAGTAGAATAGAGCGAGTTAGAATTACCAGTAAAGGAAACCCGGAAATGATAGAAAGAGGATTCTTTGAGATTTGTATGGAAAGGAGAATTTAGAAGGCGTATTGTTGGAAACTGAGGATACACAAGTAGAACTTGATTGAATAGAGAAGGAGTATTATTGGAGAACTGAGAATTGTAGGAAAATTAAGGAATATTTGGAGAATTGCACGAATTATTTTTTTTCTAGTATTAAGAATATCTATTTGATGAATATTATTTGAAAAATATATCCATCTACACCAAGGGAAAATTAAAATCATAAAAATAACGGTTCACTTTGCCGTACTTAAGGGGGTTGCGATTTCCCTTGGTGTGGTGGTGCAGGTATTGCGATTTCGGTGCGGGGTTGCGGTTACCATTTACCTTGTAGTGGTGGTAGTATATTTTCGAATCGGTTACGGTATCGGTTACGGGTGCTTACACTAGCGGTTCACCTTGCCGTGGTGATTATTTTTAATAAATTTTTGTGTTGTTTGTGTGTTTTGCGTTTGATTTTTTTCCTGAGTTTTATTGTGTTTATTTATTATTGTTTGTTTTGTTCTTTGGTTTTCTTTCCAGGACCCACGACTATTGAGATTTGTTTGTGGCCTCAAAACCACGACATATTTCTGGCGCCCAACGTGGGGCGTCTGGACGGAAGACCAAGGGGACATAGACGATAGCAGGTAAGATGGCTACGCCTGAGGAAGTGAGATTGGGATTGGAAGTAGAGAGACTGAAAGAGGCATTAAGGAAGAAAGAGAAGGAGAATGAGGACTTAATTGATAGACTGAGAGAGATGGAAGAAGGAATGCAGGAGAGAGAAAAACAAATGGAAATGAGAATGGAAGCAAGAATGGATGATATACTGAATAAGAGGTTTGCAAAAGAGATTGGAACGAAAGGGACGCGAAAGAGAGTAACCTCTACTCCAAAGATAGTAGATTTACAGAAGGGAGAGAGCGATTTGGAAGAGGAAAAGATTGTAAGTGATGTGGATGAGAAGGATATGGATAAAGAGAAAATGAAAGAAGATAAAAATAGAAAGAAGAAGGAGAAAGAAGAAAAGAAAAAAGAGAAGAAGGATGAGAAGAAGAAGAAGACGTCGAAGAATAGAAGACATGAAAGAAGAGTGATAGCAAAAGGTAAGAGTATAGATTCTTTATATAGTAGTGTGAATGAGGAACTGAATGAGATTTATGATGAGGGTACCACGTCGGAAGACTCGAGAGATGATGTTCAAGTTGCACGGAGTGTCCTTATTAGGGACATTCCGAAGATTAATAAATATAATGTGTATGGAACTAAGGATGTGTGTGAATTTTTTAGAGAGTATGAGAGTTACTGTAAAGAAAAATTTGATGAAAATAAGGTGTTTTGGGTTAAAGAGTTAGGTGAGTTTTTGGAAGGGAGAATGTTTGATTTTTACAAGGCTATTGTGAGTGTGGGTGAGCCGAAGTATGAAGTTGTAAAAGAAAGAATGTTGGAACAGGTTGAAAGAGTTAAGGGGGGTGTAAAGTATAGACGTGTGAATGACTTTGATAAGGCTAGGAGAGGAAAGAATGAAAGATTGGATAATTATGCGCATAGGTTGGAAACATTGGCTCGAGTGAAGTTTGGGGATGAGGGGATAAATGAAAACAAAATGTTGATGAAGAAATTTCTGGAGACGATCCCTGCTCCAGTGGCAGAGTTTATAAATGCGAGGCGTAAAGAGAAAATGAGGTGGAGTAGGGAACGATTGCAGTGGAGGGATGTATTAGAGATAGTAGAAGATCGTGAATTTGAAAAGAATGAAAGAGATAAAGAGGAGTATGAGAGGCATGATGTGTACAGTGGTAGGGGAAAATGAATGAAAGGGCTTCACCAGTGCCACAGTATAAGTCTTATAGGGATGCTCTTAGGGCCAATCCGTATGAAGTTATGGTAAAATTCTTAGAAGATTTCTATGGGGGTGAAAATGAAAGACAGGTGAATGCAGGAGGTACGAATGCGATGAGTGCAAGCAGAACACCAGTTGGTAATACGAACATGAGAGAGAATGTTGGGTACAATCAAGGGAATGTGAGAGAGAATATGAATCGGACATGGAACAGAGAGAATGCAGGGGGTATGGATGTGAAGTGTTTTAGGTGTGGTAAGATGGGACATTTGATTTCAGAATGTAGATGGGCAAATGGTGCGTGTTTTAGTTGTGGGCAAGTGGGCCATATGGCTATGAATTGCACAGACCCTCAAAGGGCCGGATGTAGGAGATGTGGAGGGATAGATCATTGGGTAAGAGATTGTCAGCAAGGTGTGAATGTAAGGAAGACTGTATGCGGGAATTGTGGGACTGAGGGTCATTTTTCGAGGATGTGCAGGTTCCCTAGAAATACCTGTACGTTATGTGGGAAGGTAGGGCACGTGGCTGGTAGGTGTTGGGGAGTAAGACAACCTGGGATGATGCAAATGAATCAAAATGTAGTTGCTGGTGGTGGTGGTAATGCGGTTAATGGAAATGTTGTTGGTAATGGTTCAGCTGTAGGTGGTACTAGAAATGTAAGTGTGAATGAAGTAGTAGGTATGAATAATCAGGTAAGGGGAACTGGTCCGGGAAACGAGCAAGTGTAGGGTTTACAGCTGGTGGATCCTTAAGTGGTGGAAAGGGGCTGAGTGTTGCTAGGGAAGGGATTGTAAGTGCGGATGTATTTTCAGCTGGTCCGGTAGATGAGTGCATGACTATTAAGGTTTATTGCGGAGGTATTGGAGTGAGAGCTTTGATTGATACTGGGTGTATGGTCAGTATAGTGTATAAAAGTGCGTATGATAGGATGAATATACGGGAAGATCAGAAAGAGTCTGGAAAAGGGAATATTAAGGGGATTAGTAATATGGTAATACCGGTCGTTACAAAATTTAGGGAGAGTGTTAAGATTGGGGGTATAAGTATGGAAGAGGGTGAGTTCTATGTTATTGATAGTAAGAATGAGAAGTATGATCTGTTGTTAGGGTATAAGTTTTTAAGTATGAATGGGATGATTATCCATCCTGATCGTATGATGATAGAGAAAAAGGTGAATAAGGATGGGAAATGTCAGATGTATGTGAATAAGGTAGGGGATGTAAAGGTGAAATTGGTAAAAGGTGTGGAAGTGTTTGCTATGGAAGATATGTCTTTGAAAGCGGATGGTGTGGTAAGTGTAAAGGTAGGTTGGAATGCGAATGTAGGTGTGGATGTCGACCAGAATAGCATGTTTCTGGTCGATGGTTATGATGCGAAGTATAGAGTGAAAAGGGTTGCACATGTATTTGATGGTATATTAGATATGGACAATCCTAGAGTATGTATGCAAAAGGTGCCTGATGTGAAAAAGAAGAGAGTGAGAGGAATAAGGGTTGGTGATGTGGTTGGTAGTTTGTATTCTGTTTTGATTATAGGGAACTCGGAGAGAAGAGAGATGGATTGTTTTTGCTGCGTGATATTGAGAGGAAAATTGGGTGCATTGATTGAGATGGTTGGAAAATACAGTGCCTGAAGGTTTGAATGGAAAGTAAGGAGCACCAAAAAGATGTCACGAATGTTGGGGGAAAGGAGGGAAAGTGCCTAAGCAAAAGCGATGAGAATTTTGGGAAGGGCTCAGGTTGCCTGAATTCCGTATTTATTTATGTGTATCGGAAGAACCCCATATAACCAGCCGGACCTGCGTCACTTTCCTCCCCAGTGCGAATGAGATTGAAGAGCCAACAGGTTGTGAGTGAGGGATTGGAACGAATCGTTTGTTTTGAAGATGAGATGTCAGTCCATGGATAAGTCCGATTTGTGCCTGTACAGAAAGCCTGAATGGGACGATTGAGGGTTAGTATCGATTATCGAGGTAATGAAAAGACTGTTGAAGATAGGTTTCCTATGTGCTTGTCAGTGTCAGAGAATGTGTGTATAGTAATGATGGGATTGAAAGTCTCTTAACGAAAATGGATCTGGTGCCGTGGAGTATTATTCAGTGCCAGTTGGAAGAGGATAGTAGGTGTGTGACTGCTTTTTCGACTGCTAAGCGGCATTATCAGTTTCGGAATTTGAGCTTTGGGTTGGCCAATGCTCCTGCAGCTTTTCAGAGGGCGATGAATGTGGTTATGAATGATTTTCCTAGTAAGAATGTGATGGTGTTTATAGATGATATATTAGTGATGACTGAGACTTTCTCTGAACATTTGAAGTTAGTGAATGATGTGTTGAAAAAGTTGGAGGATGTAGGGTATAAAAGTGAAAGTTGAGAAATGTGAATGGTTTGCGGATGAGGTTGAATTTTTAGGACACAAGGTTAGTGCGACTGGGTTAAAGAAAGCGGAGAAGTTTGTTGAAAAAGTTAGGAATTTTCCTAGACCTAGGAATGTTAGAGAGCTGAGAGGATTTTTAGGTTTGGTAGAGTTTGGAAGGAAGTTTATGAAAGATTGTTCTGGTGTGATGAAACCTTTGACTGAATGGACTGGTAAAAAGAAGAGTACGATTGTGAAATGGAATGACAGAATGAATGAAGCATTTGAGAAGTTGAAGGCTGAAGTCGCGAAAGATGTAGAGCTGGCATACCCTGATTACAGTGAGGATGCTAAGCCACTAGAAGTGTATACGGATGCAAGTGGGTATTGTATGGGGGGTTGTTTGATGCAAGAGCAGGTGATTGACGGGATTGAAAGAAAACGAGTGATTGCATATGTTTCGAAAGCGTTTAGTATGACAGAGCGAAAGTATTCTACGATTGAAAAGAGAGTTGGCTGCTTTGAGGTTCTGTTTGAAATCGTTGCGTCCGTTTTTGTATGGTATTAAGTTTGTGGTGCGAACGGACCACCAACCTTTAGTGTATTTGCAGAGAATGAGGACAGTTGATAGTAGGCTTGCGAGAACTTTGGAAGATTTGAGTGATTTTGATTATGTGGTTGAATATGTCCCGGGTGAAAGGAATGAGATTGCAGACTTGATGTCTAGAATGCCAGGGAGTGAGAGAATGAGTGAAACGTTGGTGATTGATCCTGAGTATTTGCCTAAGGGATTAATGAAAGGGAAAGAAAGTAGAGGTGGAGGTGATTCTATGTTCGAAAGTGTGTTGTATGGTTTACAGGATCTAGCCAAGGATGGGTTGGTTTTGAGAGTGCCTGAGAGTATAGAAGAATTGCGGAGGGAAGTTATGACTGAGGTGTGCAAGAAACCTGATCAGATAGGAGTTAAGAAGGTGCAACAGTATGTAAGAGAGTTAAAGACTATGTGTAATGGAGGTGTGATTCCGTTGCAAGAGGTGTTGGTGGTTGTGAGTAAATTGTTTAAAGTAGTTGTGTGTGTGCATTATGGCGGGGAACGACCGGTAATTTATAGGAGTGAAGGGATTGATAGAAATAGTGTAGGTGAGCTGCATTTACAGTGTTTGAGTGGGGTGCATTATAATTGGGTGATAGAGAAAAAGAGTTATGATAGGAAGTATGTTTTTAGAAAAGGGAGTAGAAGATTGTGTAATTGTGGATGACGAGGCTGTGAAAATGATTTGTCCTGGGGAAATTGAAGAGGTAGTGTATTGCGAACATGGGATGAGTGGTAGAATGGCTGTGAAAGTGCAGGTAGATGGTAAGGTATATTGTGGGTTGATTGACACTGGGTCTCAGATTTCTTTGGTGAATGCGTCAGTGGTACGAGAGCTTGAGCAAATGACATGGCAGATACCTAGGAGGAGTACAAGTGTAAAGATAAAGGGGATTGGGGCAGGAGAAATTGTAGCTTGGGAAGAGGTTTTGTTAAAAGTAGAGATAGGTATGTTAGAGAGAGTTGGACATAGGTTTGTTGTGCTTGATGAAGAACTAATGCCGTATTGTTTTTTGTTTGGGATAGAATTTTTAAGAATGAATGGGTTGTCAGTAGATGTGGGAAATGAAAGATTGGTGAAAGGGAATCGGGAAATAGTTAGAATGCAGAAGGGGGATGTATGCATGACTAATTTCGTTGGAATGGTAACAGTTGGTGTGGGTGATGAGGAATTGTTGAGTATGAGAGATATTGAAGTGATGCAAGAGGAATGTCCTATGGTCTGTGAGCTGAGAAAATGTATTTTGTCGAATAAGGATGGGTGTATATGGGACCAGTTGATAGACGATTTTAAGGTGTTTGCGAAAAAGTTTGTTGTGTGTGAGAATGTGGTGTATTATATAAGGAAAGTACGAGAGGAAGATTTGTATGTACCAGTGTTTTCTGTGGTTGGGGCAGTAGGGATGGCTTTAGTGATTCATCGTAGATATGGACACATGGGAAAGTTTAAATTGTGGGAATGTATGAAAGAGAGAGTGTTTAACCCTTGGTTGCGAAAGATAGTGAAGGATGTGGCGACTACTTGTGAGGAGTGTCAGAAAGGAAAGTATCAGAGAATGTATGTAAAACCTCCTGTGTTGAGAATGGATGTGAGTGAACCTTTTGAGTTAGTGGTGATTGACTGTGTTTCTTTGCCGGTGACTGCATGTGGGTATGTAGGAATGGTAGTGATGGTAGATCATAAGAGTAAGTTTGCGTATGCTGTGCCTGTGAAGAATAAAACTAGTGCGAATGTAGCTAAGGTAGTGAGAGAGGTTTTGTTGCCAATGTGTGTATGTAAACCGAAGCGAATGTTGAGTGATAATGGACCAGAGTTTGTAGGGCAGGCGTTTGAGCAGATGTTGAGTGATTGGGGGATTGAACATGTGCGGACTACCCCGTATATGCCTAGTTCGAATGGTTTGGCTGAAAGAACTGTACGAACGTTGAGTGAGATGTTACGAATGATGAGTGAGCGAGAGAATGAATGGGATTATTGGATAGGAAAAGTGTTATGGGCATATAATATGACAGTACATAGGGCTACTGGTATGTCTCCGTGTATGTATATAATGAATTTTAAGAAGTTTGTTAAACCTAGGTTAGGATTGCCTGAAAGTGATAGGGATGTTTGGAGAAAAGGGAGTCTGAAGTTTGCAAGTTTTGAAGTAGGGGATAAGGTTTTGAAAGAGGTGATTGAAAAGGGCCGTTTGAATGTGAGTAAAATGAGAGAAAAGTTTGAAGGGCCTTTTGTCGTGAAAAGAGTGATGTCGAACGGAGTTAGTTATGTGCTTGAGAATGAGACAGATGGTAGAGTGAGTGAGTTTAGAGCGCATCAGATGCAGTTGAGACCGTGGAGGGAGCCACCTGGATATTTGAAGGCTCACCCAGTGTATAAGTTTTGGATGAATGACACTGGAATGGATGAGAATGTAGAAGGAGTGAATGATTTGTGGTTACAAGGTAAAGAGTTGGTTTTAATAGAAAAACGTAGGAAGAAGAAACGTAAGAAAGAAAATAAAGTTGGTAAGGTTGACAGACTAAAAGGATTGTTTGATGAGGATGATGAGAGTGAGAATTATTTTTCAGGGTTTTGGTGGGATAATGGAAATGGTGTGCAGAGTTTGAATCAGACCTATACGTTATGTAAGTTTCCGTTGGATGAGAGTGAAAGTGTGTTAGCAGGATTAAGAGATGTTAGGGATAGGAGTGTGAATATGAGGGTGGAAGATGCAAGTAAATTTTGCGTGGAATTGGATGAAGTGGTGAATGAAATAAAGGCGAATGCACGAGTAAGAGAGATTAATAAAGAAATTGCGAATATGTCTGAGAAGTTACTTAGATTTGAAGGTGTAAATGAAATAGTAGAAGTTGAAGATAAGATTGTTGATGGGAATGAGAATGGTAATAGGGTCCAGGTAGAAGGTACAAGAAGACCTTGTACTAGGAGTAGAGGCAGAGTGGAAGAGTATGATTGGATTATGAAAAAAGGATTGTAGAATGTAAGAGCGAGTAAATGAAGTTGGTGGCGTTCAAATTATGAGACAAACTTAGGTGGGAGGGATGTGGTAGTGTAGGTTTAGGATTTTTTTTAGTCTCATAATTTATTTTTTTTATTTTTTTTAGGGGTGCTTCTAGAACGTCCACCAACACGGAATTACATGGGAGTTCAGTGAAAGTTTTATTTGATTGTGAATTAATTTAATTAGATTTCATTAATTTATTACATAGTATTATTATATTATTTATTCATATATTATTATTATTATTATATGAGATATGTTTATTTATTATATTCATATATTTCTAGTTAAAAGTTTTTAGCGAAAAAGAGGACAATAGACTTTTTTTATATAAGTTTCGAACTTTTTTTTGATTTCTTTTAAAAGCGTCAAGAACGAAAGTTGACGCTTCACTTTTTCTACGACATACGTGTGACAGGTAATTATAACATTATTTACTATTATTATTATTATTATTATTATCATTATTTATTATTTCTATATTATAATTTTTTATGGTTATTTATTATTAATTTTATGATTGATTGATGGGTTAATGTTTTTTAGTTTGAGTCTGGATTCGCTTGGTGAAGCTCTAGAAGTTCTGAAGTTCCTTTTTGTTCAGCGGCCGATGTACGAGGGTTCAGTGGCTGATTCTTTTATTCTGTTGAGGTAAGTGTGAATGTTATTGTTTATTGTTATGGATTTTTTTTGATATGCTGCGACTTGGTTGTAAAATGTTTGTTTTTCTTTTGTTCGAATTAGTGGATTGAATGTGTTGCTGGGGAGATCGGCTGTTAAAGAACAGAGAAAAAAAAAACTGGGTCAACCACCCAGGTAAGCACCCTGCAGTGGTGGGGTTTTATAGTTTTTTTTTTTATTTTATTTTTTTCATTTACTTATTTAATATTTTAATTCATTATAATTATTAGTTATTAAAGGCATTTTTTTTCTGTTATTTAATTTATGAAATTCATTTACAATATCTATCCAGATCTAAAATCCTCATAAAATAAATTGCTATCATTATTTATTATTATTATTATTATTTATTATATTATTATTACTATCCCTTATGAACATTATTATTATTATTATTATTGTCAGTAATCTTTAATATTTCGGAAATGACGATTAATGTATAAATCTTTATTATTCTTTCTTATATTATATTTTATTATTTTATTTTTACTTTTTATTATTATTATCATATATTATATTATATTATTATTATTATTATTTTTATTACTATCCTTATTATTATTATTATTATTATCCTTATTATTATTATTATTATTATTATTATTATTATTATTATCCTTATTATTATTATTATTATTATTACTATTATTATTATTATTATTATTATTATTACTATCCTTATTATTATTATTATTATTATTATTATTATTATTATTATTATTATTACTATTCTTATTATTATTATTATTATTATTATTATTATTATTATTATTATTATTATTATTATTATATATTTTTTTGTTTTGATTGCTATAATGCGATGTTTTTATTACTCCGCAGTTTTTTTTTGGAGCTGGTCTTGCAGACTTTCAAATCTTCTGGAATAATACAGAATTGATATAAAAGGGGAAAGAAAAGATAATTGGAATATTTTTTTTTGAACTAAGAAAAGAAAAGCTTAAAGTAGAATAGAGCGAGTTAGAATTACCAGTAAAGGAAACCCGGAAATGATAGAAAGAGGATTCTTTGAGATTTGTATGGAAAGGAGAATTTAGAAGGCGTATTGTTGGAAACTGAGGATACACAAGTAGAACTTGATTGAATAGAGAAGGAGTATTATTGGAGAACTGAGAATTGTAGGAAAATTAAGGAATATTTGGAGAATTGCACGAATTATTTTTTTCTAGTATTAAGAATATCTATTTTAGGTTTAAGGTTGAAGATATTAATGAATATCTGCAGTAT
>JABUQX010004328.1:47500-52500 GCA_015478945.1 Trachelipus rathkii | reverse complement strand
ATTTAAATAAAGAAACAATTTTTAAAAACCACTTTTCAAAAACTCAAATACCCCTCCAATATTATAAATACAACATATAAAAAAGCAAAGAAAAAATATCAAGCACACATAACCCAACCTAATTCGAAAAAAACATACATACCTATACCACATATAAACCTAACGAACATAAAAAATCTCATACCAAAACATATACAGTTGATCCCCTCTAATAATATCCTTATCAAAAAAATATTAAAACCCCCCAAATCAAAATTCAACAACCCCCCCTGTTTATATAAAATTCCATGCACCCTTTGCAATAAGCAATATTTTGGAGAAACAACAGACTTCAAACGTAAAAAAAATCAACATAAACACGACTTAGACAAACACGAACAAAACTCCGCACTTACACAACATAGACTAACACTCAACCATCATATTAATACAAATAACATGCAAAAAATCAGAAATATACAAGACACCAATAAACGAAAAATAGCAGAAGCTTTTTGTATCCATAACCTTCCCAACTTTAATAGATGCTGCTCTGGAGATTACAAAAAAATAGATGCAATACAAAATAACTGCATGAAAATGTCTCCATTCTATAATAGTCTTTTGGAAAACCAACTAAACGAATAAGGAAATAAACTTCATAGAAAATCAACACTTCCTCCATTCACTGTTCTGACTAGAAAAAGGCCAAAAAGGTTGGCGAAAGCTCGTCCCTGTTAATTTTATCAGTTTTATATGTTTTAGTAAAGTGTTTTTAATGTGTTGTTTAATATAATTCTACCTAGTTAGCAACTAAGGGTTTTTAAATAGTATATATATATATATATATATATATATATATATATATATTATATATATATATCTATATATATAACATATAATATATATATATATAAATTATATATATATATATATATATATATATATATATATATATATATATATATATATATATATATATATATATATATATATATATATATATATATATATATATATATTATATATATATATATAGATCTAAATATATAAATATATAAAAAAAAATTATAAAATTCATTTTTTAACCTATTTCCTTACTATAATATATATATACCGTATATATATTATATACTACTATATATATATATTATATAATATATATATATATATATATATATATATATATATATATATATATTAATATTATCCCTTGAGGTAGTTAAAATTTAACTACCTCAAGGGATATTACAGGGTTCACACTGAAATTTTGAATTTGATTTCCCTGACTTTCCCTGACCAAATCAGCAAATTTTCCCTGACCAGCGTGTTTCGTTACTTTTGGGGTATAAAATATCTATTAATCATTATTGCAGCCTATTTACTCAGTTCATACATTAAATTATTGAAAATTTACTTTAGAAACTGTTCATCATCATGGATGAATTTAAATTTTTTTTATTTTTTTTAGTAATCAGCCTATACCTTCCCCATAGCCATCCAACGCACTCCTTTTTTATTTTTTCCAAAAGTAAAGAGTTTTATTTATACAAAAAGAAAATAAATTAAAAGCTTACATTAATGGACTAGATGAATAACGTCCACTGTGATCACAAAAGTTCTAAATGGGGAGATTTAGGTTAACTTTTTCTTCTCAAGCATCTGAATTTTTGATTTTATAGCGTCTTCTTCTGTCAAAGCTTTCAGTTTTAACATCTTTCTCTGCTCTTCAAGTTTATAGATCTGTATGGATAATTTTCTTTTTTCAACCTTTTTATTATCTTCTTCTTCTTGTTCTGTTTTGACTCTGAGATGTTCTTCATATCTCCTATGGGCAGCTCTTACATTTGTCAACATTTTTTGAGTGATAGGAACTTTATGAATACTTTCATGAGATCTTATAGCATTGTGCACTGTTCTTTCAGATTCTCCACTAAAATTGCTTAATTTATAGAAAACCCTCCTCCTTCCACTGTCGCATTTTCATGCGAAAATATCAGTCCTAATTTAATAATTTGCCACAATTCCACATAACATTGATTCCCAGGTAATATAGAAAAAAAAAACTAATCAAGTCTCTTAGAAAGACAATCACCATCCAAAAATATTTTGAATTTTAATTAAAGGGTAGAATGAGCTTCACTGCAAAGTAGAGTGTATTGTGCTTTTGCTTTCTAGAAAAATAGGGAGCAAGTCCATGGTTTAATCACATATTTACATTTCATCGGCCCCATTTTAAAATTTGAAGCTACCGCACTATCTGGAAACCTTAATTTAAATGTTTCCCCTAAATCTGCACACGAGTTTAAAGACATTTTATCATTAGGACATTAGGACATTAGGAATATAGAGACAGTAAAAAGCCACATGGGCCTATCGAGACTGCCCCAGTCAACCCACTACCCAAACATGCTCATGCAAATCCACAAAGCACCCTAGGGCTTGTCAATTTGTTGTAACTACAAATCCACCAATTTGGCTTAGTCAAAACTAATGATATATAAATATGATACCCAAACCATCCACATGCATTAATAACTAAGTTAAGGTCACACATGCCATCTAACAATAACTGCTATAACTAAAAACCCGCCAATTTGGCTTCGTCAATATATTATGTGATACCCAACCCATCCATAACCGAATCTAACCGTTTCTTTAAAGTTGCAACGAGTCACACTCAAACAACCCCTCTGCAGACATCCAAAAATTAACAACCCTATTTACTGAGATGCATTGCTTTCTTATATCAAGATGCATGCTTTCTTCTGATAATTTTCTTATTATGCCCCCTGGTCACCTGTCCATGTTCTACTATGAAAAATTTATTGGTCTCTATGTTATCAATAGATGTAAATATTTTGTAGACTTGTATCATGTCCCCTCTGAGAAATCGCCTTTCTACAGGAAACATTCCTAACTCCTTCAGCTCTCCTCATTAGCTCTTACCCTCAAACCAGAAATCATCCTTGTTGCCTTACGTTCCACTCTCTCTAGCATATCTAAGTCTTTCTTTACAATAAGGGGCCCAAACTTGTGCACATTACTCTTTTACTGGCCTAACATAGCTATATACAGTTTACTTATTACTTCCTGGCTTTGTAAACAACATTGCGATTTATTATGCCCAGCATCTTATTAGCTTATTTCTAGCTTCCAAACACTTATTAGCTACTTTCAAATTACTGCTATAATCACACCTAAAGTCTTTTTCTTGGTCCACAGACTCAAGCCAATCCCCTTTCATATCGTAGTTAAAACTTATTATTTGAGTAACCTAGGTGAAGAACCTTAAACTTTTTACTATTAAAATTTCATTTGCAACTTATCTGCCCACCCAAGAAGTTATCAAGATCATTTTGAATCTTTAGGCATCCTTCACTATTCCTAACTGAGGGGGCCACTTTGGTATCATTGGCAAACTTAGAAACCTTGCATTAAGTCCCTGGTCTAAATCCATTATATATATGAGGAACAATAGTGGCCCCAGCACTGAAACCTGTGGGACACCACTCTTCACTATTTCCATGATGATTTATTGCCATTTTGTTGTACACATGTTTTCTATTTCGCAACCCCTCTTTAATCCAACCATGTACCCACTCCACTATCCCACATTGCAATAACTTTTTTCATCAGCCTTATGTGGGGAACCTTATCAAAGCTTACTAAATCTAAATATACATATCAACTGCATCTCCTCGGTCAATGCAGTCAGTAATGTATTCCATAAATCTAAAAGACGTTTGTCTGACATGACCTACCTTTCTTGAAATACCATGCTGGGAGTCATACATTACCTTGTTATCTTCTAAATATTTCTCTAAATGACCTTTCAGTAACTTTTCCAGAACCTTTACAACCAGAGATGTTAAACTAACGGCCTATAATTCCCAAATCTTCCTTACTACCTTCTTATAAATAGGCACAACATATGTGTTTCCCCTATATCTGCACACGAGTTTAAAGACATTTTATAGTTCACCACCTTTAACACCAATATTATTTCAGATCTTGTAACATCATCTTTAATGCAAAAAGATGAACACTGATTGATAAACGGTTTTGGTGGTTATTAAATAGAAACCACTCAGGGTCATTTACAATCGGTTGAGTATTATTAGAAGTTGATGAAATGGCATAATTTTCAGTGCACACACTTTCACTATTATTGTTATTATTAGAACACATAACGAAAAAAGTTTTCAATGCATTGTTGTCCGCTGAGTTTTGATTAAATTAAAATGAGTTTCCCCTCTTGAATGTGAAACTTCGGCTTTGCGGTCCCAGTTAGATAGATCAAGTTCTTTTTACATACTTATACAGTATGCCTTGGAAAAACTATCAGGTTCTTTACCAAACCACCGATAAACTGTAGGTTCAGTTTGACGTCCAACCACTGGTCGTTAAAGTTAGTTTTTTGGTTTGAAGTCATTTTATAAATAAATAATAAATACCTTTGACTGCACAAAAATCCAAAATCACTTGGTCAAACCTCAAAAAAAAAAAACACCTCAAAAAGTATAAATCCCTAAAAAGAAAAAGATATAAACAGATTAAGTCATAAGTCATAGTCTAAAACACATCCATACACCAATCACCTTCAATCAAAAGGATGAACTTGGAACAACCTCTACGAGCAGAATAGGAAGAATAGTAGGTAATAGTGAACTAAAAATAGAAAGAAACAGGATAGAAGTAGATTTATGGAATGTCATTCCTCACCCATCCTTTTCATTCACTTATCAAATACATCTCTTATTCCACAATTATACAGTAAGGAAAAAAAATATATCAAAAATATGCAACTTGGTCCGTGGATCATTCTTCATATGTTTTAAAATTTTAAAATTTCCCTGACTTTCAGCATATCTTAAAACGTTTCCCAGACTTTCCCTGACCAATTTTTTTTTCCCTGACTTTTCAGAAAGTGTGAACCCTGGATAATATTAATCTGTAACTATTGAACTACGAGCATTAGTAGTTTGTGAATATATATATATATATATATATATAATATA
>JABUQX010004328.1:22500-37500 GCA_015478945.1 Trachelipus rathkii | reverse complement strand
ATAATATATATATATATATATATATATATATATAATATATATATATATATAATATATATATATATATATGATATATATATATATTTGAATTTTAACCACAATCTCTTTAGATAATTGTGTTACCAGGGTGCGGGACGGGGACCAACTTAAATGCCCCCCACCAACCTCTTTCTCCAACCTCTGCCCTTAATGAAAGAGATTTTACAATGGATTATATACTTTTTTATGTATTTTATATTTATTTATATAAAAGCGCCCGATAGCTCAGTGTTTGAGCACTCGCCATACAAAGCGAGGGTCCCAGGTTTGCAACTGGTCAGGTGGGAGAATGTGAGCTATTCTCCCCTTAGGCTTGGCTCCGTCCTGCTCGGATGTTAAATGAGTACACCTCCTCCTTGATTAGGGCTCTGCCCATGAGTGATGGTGTTTGTCTCTGTAAAAAAAAAAAAATATATATATATAGCTGCTGCATATAGCGTCAGGTGCGGTGACTTGGACCACTTTAGGTATAACTTCGTCTCCCGACTTTCCCCTAATGCACTTTTTTTTCCTGAAAATCAAGGCCATATAGTAGGTAATAAGCACACAAAAAAATAATAAAGTAATTCTAATAATAATAGGGTTATTAAAGTTTAAATAAAGCTCATTCAGACTCACCTTGGAGAGGTGAATCGGACCACCATTGAGGGGTGAATCAGGCCATCTGTTTAAATTCCTCTTTTATGTAGCTATAAATTCAATTTTATATTTTAATTTTTACTTAATATAATAATTATTTATCATATTAAAATAGTAATAAGTAATATAAATGTCAATAATGATACATAAAATAAGAATAAAAATGTGGTGGCCCATTTCACCCCTCTCGTGGGACAAATTTTGACACTTTTTTGAATTCGTATTTTTCATATAAATTTCACTAATTTTAATTTTTACTTAATATAAGTATGTTTATTATATTAAAATTAGCTATGCGTAATAAAAATGTCAATAATAATACATAAAATAAGAATAACAATGGTGGTCCGATTCACCCCATCATCAATTTTTACGGAGGGGTGAATCGGACCAAGTTAGGCCCCATGATTTAGCCACTAGTACTGTTTGGAGCAAAAATTTACTTTGCTAATTTAAAGCTAACATACTCAAGTGTATACACTGAAAAAATAATTAAAATCCATCCACAATTTTTTATTTTATAGCAAAGTTAAAAAAACTCACATTTTTCAAAAGTGAAATTCTATTGAAGGGCATTTTATACCCTAATTTATTATATTTTATAAAAATATAAAAACTCTCTAGAATTAGAGATAATGTAAATAAAACTTGTAGTACTAAGGCGTGGCTATTAAATGAGCAAAAAAAAAAAAAAAAAATTTCTTTTTTTTAATTATTTAGAGTGGACCGAATAACCCCTCTAAAAAAGGTGGGCCCGGTCACCCGCTTGATGCTGTAGGGAATTTAGGGAATTTAAGGCGGTTATTATTATTATTGATGTACTTTGTTCTTGACATTTATTGTCATCAATTTTAGTGTTAGGAGATTTTTCCAATATTTCATGTTTTTGTTTCTTTTTTAAATTTAAAGTGTAGGGTAACATGTTAGCGAGACAGTCGTGATAGGGATCCTGTGTGACCTTAAATAAAATAATAAGAGCGCTGACGGAGTGAGCGGCAATCAGATTAAAGAAATAAAAAGTCCAAGGAAAATAAAGTTTCCACCCCTTTGGGTAAGTTGCGAAGCTGGTGGCCGTTTTAAGGAGTTAGGTTAGACAATGGGGTTAATGAGTGTACTTGTCTGTTTGCAGGTGGAGTTTATTCCAGGACTTCTCAGAATTAATACGGGATTTCGCGGAAGCTTACCCTGCACTTTTGAAATTGTTGGGAATCTCGCAAACCATCGAAGAGCCATTCTAATTATTAGAAGAACGAGTGCGTGCATTAGCGCCTAATTTCCGCGGAATTGGAACATTTGTAAATCCCACAACTGGGCAACGATCGTGCAGCGGAATTATTGTGAACTCTGCCATTGAAACAAAGGGAACCCAGCATTATCGCAGTGGGTCGTGCACCAGGGACCTTGGGTGGGCATTGCAGGGGTATCACTGGCACTCCCATCTTCTTTGTAACACTTGTTTAGCCTCTTATTAAGTTTATTAATCTTTCCCGCGATATAGCGGCCTTTACTGCAAAAGTTATTGTATTGAATTGAAATTATAGCCTTAAATTGTGTTGGTCTCTTATTTGTCCCCGGTGGTGTCGAGGTCTGGTTATAAAGAGAGGTGTGGTCGTTGGTAAAAGAAACGTCCATTTTAGCGACTGTACCGTTGTTGGTTAAACTATCCCGACGCCCACCGCTGTGGGAGCCATTGACAAGAGTTGCCCTTGCCAGGGAGACAGGCGCGGACGGTCCAGTGGTTTTACTGAGTCAGTGACCCCGGTCCGAGAGTTGAGATCCACTGGGGACATCCCCGAGAGGTTGCCCTTGCCCAGGGAAACGGGCGCGGCCGTCGAGGTGAATTCACTGAGTCAGTGGCCCCGGTCCAGGCGTTTTAGATCCGCGGGGACATTCCCACGTAATTGCTTTTATTCCTGGTGCTGGGACAGTCGGGAGCGGACGGGAAAGGAAATCCACTTAGTGCTTCACTCTCGTAAGGGACAGTCGGGAACGGAAGGGAAAGGGCAAAACCCACGTCGGTTTTAGAGGAACCGGGCGGAAGAAAAAATTCGACCAAAGTGCTTCACTCCAGTAGGGATCAGAGTCGGGAAAACGGAAGAGGGCGGGAACAGGTTAATCTGTCAAGGGCCGGTTTCAAAAGGAGCATAGTCACCGCGGGCCAACGAGCATAGTCCGATACTATATCAGATCGAACCCAGTGATAGCTGCACCGGGTGGCGGGAGTAACACGTTGGAGCTTCACCAACCAATTAACGGGAGGCCTAGAAGCCATCCGCCTCGTCATCCGCGGAAGTTGCGAAACTTGCTGTGTCGGATTCGCCACAATGCTATTTGTATAAACATACGTTTCTTATATATGCATGGAATTGTCATAAAACAATTTTACTTACAGAAGGAGTGGTGAAGGTATTGGGTAGTTTTCATTATGAGGAACTGGGGCTTTGGATGAGGGAATGTTTGGGTATGGAAGAGATTGCCTTCTTTTACCTTTTCCATATTTTGTAATATCCACCATGCAGAAGTAGCAGTCATCATAGTGTTTCGTTTGCTCTCGCCATATTCTGGGAATAGCCAAAGGCATTGCTTTTCTTGGTTCCTCTTACCTATCCTTCTAGGGTTATTTTACAGCTTCCACATATAAAGATGTGCCCAGTGCTTATTTTAGTCACCAATAGGCATACCAAAGTAGAGGCTGTACGCTATCCAATACTTTGTTCCCTTCACAATTTTGGTGGAAATGTTGCTTAGAACTAACATAATATCCACACACACAACAAAATGAATCTGACAATGTTTTACACTGTCTACTTGCAATTTTATAAATGTTTATATTTTACAATATTCTTGAAATATAAAAGATATTTGTTTTGGCGTACCTCATCTTCAAATGTATTGCATAGGAATGTAGTTAAAACAATGATATATATATATAAATATATATTATATATATATATTATAAAATATATATATAATATATATATATATATATATATATATATATATATATATATATATATATATATATATATATATTTTATAATATATATATTCTATAATTATATAATATACTATATACTATATATATTACTATACTATCTATATACTAAACCAACAGAAACCATCCCACAACTCTACCCACCCCTCAGCTATATAATATATATATATAAATACTATATATATAGCTATATAATATATATATATACTATATATATTAACGGTTATTATATATCTTCAGCATGGAAATCCCATTAAAATATATATATATTAATATTAATATATCACTATATTACATATATATATATCAATATATATATATATATATATATATATAATATATATATATATATATATATATATATAAATATATATATTATACTATATACTATTCTTCAGATATATATATATATAATATATATATATATATATATATATGGTATATATATTCTTCAGCATGAAATCCCCATAAAATATTAATGGCAACTGACTTTTACACAGCGCGATGCGGGTAACCATCCTAGAGACAATGCGTATCGGGGGTGGAAAATTTCTCATTCTCCTATCACTCTCGCTAATTTTCATTCAGCTAGTAGATCGTTGCAGGGATACTCTTCGACGAGCAAAGCGGGCTTTCATCAAACGAAAGTGCGCTAACCTCCTTGGTTCTCCTACTGACAAATCTTTCTGGCCTCTTGCCAAAAACATCTCCAACAACTTCTGTAAATCTACCTTTCCTCCTCTTATTCGATCTGATGGTTGTTACTAACTCTCCAACTGAAAAGGCCAATCTCTTTGGCCTCCTATTTTCCTCTAACTCAACCCTGGTCGATTCTGGCATTCCTCTTCCTCCTCCTTCTTTTCTCAGGTGTCCTATGAATTTGCCTAAGATTACATTTGATCGGGTGCATGGGCTCCTGATATCTATGAACGTTAGGAAGGCAGGTGGCCCAGATGGCATTCCTCCACGAGTTTTGAGGGAGTGTGCTTCTGTGCCGGCCCCTCCTCTCGTTCAACTATATTCTCTATACCTCAATAATAGCACTTTCCCTCAGTGTTGGAAGCGCACATATGTCCAACCTATTCCAAAAAAAGGAAGCCGCTCTGATCCATCTGACTATCACCCTATAGCTCTAACCTGTATTCTATCTAAGATCTTTGACATCCTTCCCAACTCTCATTTGTTAGACCATCTTGGAATCTCATTCCCTTCTTTCCTATCGCCAGTACGGCTTTCGGCGCTCGAGGTCTACTGGTGATATACTTTCCTATCTAACAGATTTATGGTTTTCCACCCTTAGTAATTACAGGGAGACTTGCGTGGTGGCGCTTGACATATCCAAAGCATTTGACCGGGTGTGGCACGCGTCACTGCTCTCCAAGCTCCCCTCCTTTGGATTTCCTCCTTCTCTTTGCTTACTTATGTCTAGCTTTCTTTCAAATCGCTCAATATCGGCTGTTGTTGATGGGGCAACTTCTTCTTTTTCTGTCAATAGTGGTGTTCCTCAGGGTTCTGTCTTATCTCTTACTTTATTCTTGCTTTTCATTAACGATCTTCTCGTCTGCACATCTAACTCTATCCACTCATATGCTGAAGACTCGACCCTTCATTCTTCAACTCATTTCAATTCTACTCCCCCTTTTACTTCTAGAACTGCCTATCGTCTTAATCTTTCCGATTCTATTCTCGCTGATCTGGATAGAATTTCCAGTTGGGATTGTCTCAACCTTGTGAAATTACACTCTTTAAAAACCCAACTTTTACAAATCTCCCTCTCTAAGGCACCTTCTAACTTTCCTGCCTTTCAAAGGTTCTCTCGTCTCTCGTATTGGCTATTACATCCTTGGCCTTAACATAAACCAAAAAATGTCTTGGAAACCTCACATCACAATGGTTGCTAGGGTGGCCTCAAAGAAACTGGGAGTTCTGTTTAGACAGACTTTTAACTTCTTCTCAGTTACTCCAGTTATACAAAGGCCTCATCCCCCCTTGTATGGAGTACTGCTCTCATATCTGGAGGGCTCTGGTTTCACCTGCATTTAAATAGAGTAGAGTCAAAGGCCAAAAGGCTTACAAACTGTTCCGTACTTTCCACTTCACTTAACCTTTACCTTTGTGGCACAATGTTGGTGCTCTATCTCTTTTCTATAGGTACTGCAGAGGCAGGTGCTCGAGGGAACTTATCACTCGCGTACCACCACCTTTACAATGCCCTCGTAACACAAGTGGTGCTGTATCTGGCAATGAGTTTTGTGTTGATATTGGTAACTCCAGTCTAGTTCGCTGCAGTGCTTCCTTCTTTCCTGCCATCTCTGTTCTGTGGAATTCTCTTCCATCTTGTGTGTTTCCAGCTGAATTTAATCCCTCACTTGAACGCCTGCGTCTGTGCTCATCTGAGTAATTTACATTAGTTGGTGAACTTTTGAGGCGTACAATACCCCCTCCTTGAATAGGGCTCTGCCCGTGAGTGGTGGTGACAACTGTAATATATATAATATATATATATATATAATATATATATATATATATACTATCGTTTATATAATATACAAATTATATATATATATATAATATATATATACCTATATATATATACTATATTATTATATATATATATATATATATATATATATATATATATATATATGGGTACAAATGATATAGGACATAGGTCAGAAGAATTAATAGCAGATTATAGGAGATTGATTCAGAAGATGAAAGCTAGTGGAAGAAAGTGCATGATTTCTGGGATTTTACCTAGGTTAGGTGCAGGTCAGGAATGGGGGAGTAGGGCTTTAGGTGTAAATGAAAGGGTTAGAAATTATGTTTTCAGAAAAATATTAGGTTTCTTGGGATTTGTGGGAGAGAATTTCTGGATAAAGATTTTTTTTGCAGCAGATGGAGCTTCACTTGAGTCGTAAAGGTGTTGGGCTTTTCAGTACCAGTTTGGAGACTTGTTTAGCAAAAAACTAGGTAAAGTTTGGGGTGGTGGGCTAAATCTGGATACGAATAATAGCAATGGTAACTGTAATAGTGGGGAGATGAATAAAGCTAGTGTTGTTACAGGTTCAAATAATGAGTATCAAATGTTTTTACACAAATGCTCATACCCATAGAAATAAAAAAAATGAGCTTATTAGTTATACCATAAATGAGAATCTAGACATTATTTGCATAACTGAGAATGGTACGGTTAATGAAAGCAATTTAAATGGAGACTCCTGTTCAGGGAATATGACAATAGACGGATATCTCACTTTATTTATACCAGCATAGAGGAAAGAAGGGTGGTGGGGTGTGGCGCTTTATATTAAAAGCAATATTCAATCTGTATTAATGACGAACTTTAAAATTTAATCATGATATTGAATCCGGGGGGGTTGATATCCCTTATTTACAATAAATCATATAGAATAGGGGCATTTTATAGACATCCTGGCCAGAGTCAAGAATTAGACGCAGAAATTGTGAAAGAGATTGAGACAGCATGTCACAGTAAAGAAAAAGGTATAGTCATAATGGGTGATTTTAATTTTCCTGGCATTCATTGGGATTCCTTGTCTAATATGGACCATAGTAGTTTTGCATTCATAAATTGTATACCAGATAATTTTTTGACCCAGATGGTCAAAGAACCCACAAGATACGATGCACTATTAGACTTAATATTAACTAACAATGAAAGTATGGTGGATGACGTTAGAGTTGAGGAGAATTAGGACTCTAGTGACCAAATATAATTAGATAACCTATCGAATGTGACATCGGGCCCAAATTGCAAGTTAGTAATGGAAACGATCTCTTTACCAAATATCGACACATGCTTAGTATAACTGACTGGGATCAAGAGTTTAAAGACCAAAACCTTGTTTTATCATGTGGGAACATTTAAACAACATTTTAATGGAATATTCACGTCAGTCATGTTTAAAGATAAAACCCATAGGTGGCAAGAAGAAAAACCTGTTTGTGGAAAAGAGAATGAGAGAAAATTAATCGCAAAAGCATAAGATATTTTAAAAATATTCAAGGGTTAGTAAGAGGGGAAGATGATTTAGAAAACTATAGGAAAAATAGAAATGAACTACCCCGTCAATAAGAAAGGCAATGAAGAGAGGACAGAAATTAATTTAGCAAAGGAATTAGTAATAACCTGAAGAAGTTTTTAGCTTTTATAAATTAAAAGTAAGAATAGACAATTGGTCCATTAAAATTGATGAAAATTTAGGGAGTTCAGATAAGGAGTTGGTCAACATTTTCAATGATTATTTTGCTTCCAGGGTTTACTACCGGACAGATTAGATAATAGTTTGGACACTAATAGTTCTTGTATGCATTGTAACAAAACTAGACCTACAGAATATGAAGTTGACCCATTTAAAAGATATAAACCTTTATTAGGATCATATCTGATCCAAGTAAAGCTGCAGGCCCGATGCTACTTAATATGCTAGATTCTGAACAGAGCGGTAGTACAGCATTGCAAAGGCACTGTATTTGATTTTTAAGCCATCTATAACATTTTTGGTGAGGTACAAGCTGACTGGAAAACAGCATATGTGTTCCTATTTATCAAGAAAGATAGTAAGGTAGATTTGGGAAATTATAGGCCAGTTAGCTTAACAATCTCTGGTTGCTAAATGTTCTGGAAAAAGTAAATAAAAGGTTCACTAAGAGAAATATAGAAATAAACAAGGTATTGTATGAACTCCCAAACACGGTTTCAGAACAGGGCTTTCGTAGGCATGTCAGACAACCCTTTTAGAATTTATGGAATACCTTACTGACTGCCATTGAGACTGGAGGAGATCCAGTTGATATTGTAGTATTAGACTTTTAGCAAGCTTTGATAGTTCCCAACATTAAGGTGATGAAGAAGTTATTACAATGGTGGTATAGGTGGAGTGGTACATGGTTGGCTTTTAAAGAGTGGTTGCGAAATAGAAAAAAGTGTGTACAACTTAAATGCAATACAATCATCATGGGAAATAATGAAGAGTGGTGTCCCACCAGGGTTCAGTGCTGGGGCCACTACTGTTCCTCCATATATATTAAATGATTAGACCAGGACTTAATGCAAGGTTTAATGTTTGCAGATGATACCAACAGTGGCCACCACATTAGAATAAATGAAGGAATGTATAAAGATTCAAAATGATCTTTGATAAACTTCCTTGGGTGGGCAGATAAGTGCAACATGAATTTTAATTAATTAGTCAAAAAGTCTGTAAGGTTCTTCCACCTAGGTTACTCAAATAAAAAGTTTTTAACTACAACAAAGTTTGCATAAAACCAAGGGTAGACCAAGAAAAAGAATTTAGTGTGATTACAAGCATAATTTGAAAGTAGCTAAATCAGCGTTTGGAGTCATAAATAAAGCTCAATAGATGCTGGCATTTAATAAATCGCCAATGTTGTTTACAAGAGCAAGGAAGCTATAAGTAAACTGGTGCCAGTAGAATAGCTGATTTAGGCATAATAGAGTATTGTGCAACAAGTTGGGCCCCTTATTTAAGAGAAAGACTTAGATATGCTAGAGGGACGAGTGCAACATAGGGCAACAAGAATGATTTCGGGTTTGAGGGTAAGAGCTATGAAAAGAGTCTGAAGGAGTTAGGATGTTTTCTTGTAGAAAGGCGATTTTCAGAGGGGACATGATACACAGTCTACAAAATATTTACATCTATTGCTAATACGGAGACCAGTAAATGATTGAATCAGTGTATTTCTGAAAAAATTTTCTTCTAAGTTCAAAAATATTTCTTAGTTCAGAAAAGTTAAGTTAAGTAAAGTTTTTTAACGAAACATTCTTTACCCTGGCAGCTTCTGGAATCTATGCCAGAAGCCCTACCCACTAAAAATTTTTCTAAAAACCTTAACTTAACACTTTCTGAACTTAGAAATTTTTTTCAAGAAAATATACACTGATCAGAAATATAAGAATATACCTGATTAATACACGAGACCAATACAATTTTACATAGAATAGAGCACAGGACAGGTGACCAGCGGGGCATTAATACAGAAAATTAAGAAGAAAGCAGTGCATTCAGTAATAGGGTTGTTAAATGTTTGGATTGGTCTGCCACAGGAGGTTGGTTGAGTGTGTACTCGCATTAAAACTTAAGAAAAAAGGGGTTAGATAGGTATATGGGATGGGATTGGGTATCATATCAGACGATATTTTTGGAACAAGCAAACATTGCGGGTTCTGTTAGTTATAGTAGTTATAATGTTAGAGATGCCATGTGTGACCATAACTTTAGTTTATTAATGCATGTGGATGGTTTTGGGTATCATAATAAACTAATATAATATACTATACATATATTATATATATACATATATATATATAATTATATATATAATATATATATACTACTATAATTATATATATATATATATACAATATAATACTATATATATATATATATATATTATACATAGTATATATATTATATAATATTAGTATATATATATTATATATATATATATATATATATATATATATATATATTAGTATTAAATATATATATATATACTTATTTTTGAGCTAAGCCAAATTTGGTGGATTTTAGTTACAGTAATATTGACAAGCCCTAGGGGTGCTTTGTGGATTGCATGAGCAGTTTTTCCTATTGAGATAACGGGATTGTATTGACAGGCCCATGTCTTCTTAATGTCTATAGCAAAGTGTATATATAAGATATATATATAATAATATATATAGTATAATATTATATATTATAAATATATATAATAATATATATATATAATATATAATATATATATATATTATATATATATATACTATATATTATATTTAGTGCATGCTGCAGATTGTCATTTTTTCAAATCCGCGGATGCGGATGTGGTGTTTGATTTTAACATCCGCAGATGCGGATGTTTAAATATATAACTATATATATATATATATATATATATATATATATACTTATATATATAATTATAATATATATATATATATAATAGTATATATATATTAGCCAAATCTATTAATATAATTGTACCAGGGTACGGGACAGGGACCCAACTCAAATGGACCTCATCAACCTCTTTCCCTAACCCACCGACCTTAATGAAAGAGATTTTACAGGATTATATACTTTTGCCTTAGTAATTGAAAATTCAAATATGGAAGAGGTTGCTGCTTGTGAGAGACATTCAATTTTTCTGCCTTTTCTGCTTGAGAGTCTGTTTCTCTTTTCATCATATATTACCCAGCATTGCTAAAATACTCTCTCACTTGGAACACTAGTTCGAGGACAGGCCAAGTATTTCCCTGTTGTTACCTTAAGCGTACGGTAAACATTTTGCATTTTGCCTAATTAACACTCCACCAACTGATAGGATCGTCATTTGATTGGTATCTAGTCGTTTGTTCTTTGGTGATAGTTTTTTCAACATTTTGCACTGCCCATCTTTAATAATGCCATGTTTTTCTTCATCACTACGGACTATAGAAATTCTTCCATTGAATCTGTATTGATTTACTTGAGAAGATTGTTGGTTCTGTATAATTTCAATTTTTCCTTTAAAGATGGCGAATTAATAGACTGTTCGGAATTGAAGGTTTCCTTGCAAGTTTACTCAAGCATGGGTAAACATTTTGCTTAAACTTATTCCACCAACTGATTGGATCATCCATTTGAATCTAATCGTTTTCTGGTGATAGTTTCAATCATTTGTACCACATCTTTTGGTAATGCGTTGATGCCTGTTCTTCATTCACTACCTGGACTGTTAAGAAATTCTTCCAGTGAATCTGTTAATGATTTACTTGTAGAGGGTGTTGGTTCTGTAGATTTGTTTTTTTCCTTTTAATGGGTGGCGAATTAATAGCCTGTTCGGATCGAAGTTTTTCAACTGCAACACAAAGTAACGATTTAACTTGTTCTAATATCGTTACAAAAAAACTGCTATATAACGGGAATCTAAGTAAGTGCAATTTTAGTATTGGAAGTCAATTTCCACGGTCCAAGTGTTTTCCAGTTGCTACTCTTTTTAATTACATCTTCAATCTTTTGTAAATCGTCATCAATTTTCACTTGAATATTGTTCAAAATGCTTCCTTATCGTTAAAATTAATGGTATTACATAAGAGACAGAAGCTGTAGAGGTGTTGATTTTTTTGGTAGTTTATTCAAATGGTTTCAATAGCTTAATGCAGTGTGATATGTGTCATTTTCCAAATTTAATAAGATTGTTAACTTTGGAATACGAACTCGAACTGGCGTACGATGCAAGAAGTTCTTTGAGCAAATACTTCTTTCCATCATATGAAGTGTACCTATTCCAGCGAGTTGGAATGTCTTTGTAACATTAAGATATGGAATATCAAGCCGCTTTTGAATTGCCTTCAACTCATTTACATTTTTTAATTTTATTTTTCAGATTCATCTTAAGTATTTTTCATTATAATGTCTTTAAAATGGCAAACAATCTAATCCGCGCAACATCCGCACGGCAAAGCGCGGATGCGGATCTTTAATAAATGTGCAGTATTGCGGATTCCGCATCCCTAATATATATTATACGGTATAATATATTAATATATATATATATAATATATATAATAATATATAATATTATATATATTTATTATTTATTTTATATTATCATATTATATATATATATATATATATATATATAAAAATATATATATATATTGATAAAGTATACAGTATTGTAAAATTTCAGAATCATATCGATTTTAAAAAAAATTGTGAGTTACTTTTGTATCGGTATTAGAATTAAAATTTTCAGCATCAAGTCCAATATTATATTTTTTTTTTTTTTTTTTTTTTTTAAAAAAACAAACCCCAACCCTCACGCACGGCAGAGCCCTAATCAAGGAGAGGTGTACTCCATTTAACGTTCGAGCAGGACGGAGCCAAGCCAAGGAGAGAAAAAAGAATAGCTCACATTCACCCACCCGACCAGTTGCGAACCGGGACCCTCGCTTAGCTTTGGGCGATTGCTCTAACACGAGCTTAATCGGCGCTTTTTATAAATAAATATGAAATGCATAAAAAAATTTAAAAAAATATATACATATATATACAATACATATTAAATTACTGTCATTAACATTAATACTGCCACTATTACCATCACTATTATCATTATCACAACTAAATCATTATTATTATCATTTATCTAACATTATCGTGATCATCACACTACACTAACATCATCATTCATTACTGTACTTACCATCACTGCCACTAACATTATCATTACCCATCACTAACATTAAACCAACCTTATCATTTATTATTATCATATTATCATTAACACTATCCCATCACTTATATATTATTATTATTATATTATTTTATTATTATTATATTATTATTATTATTATATTATTTTTATTATTATCATTACTGTTATCATCATCACTATCACTATTCATTTCTATTAATATAATATATATACTATACTATACTATATACTATTAATATATATATATATATATATTATATATTATAATATACTATATATATAATATTATAATATATATATATTATATAATATATAAAATATATAAATAGATATATTACTTACTTCTGCCCTGGCCCACCTGAATGTATGTCCTCAATCCGTCTTTGGATACCAAATGGTACCACTGTGCGCTGACCACAGTTGAAAGTGAGGATATAGAGAAATTCAGCGGAGGGCGTCAGAGAAGCAGAGCACCCGGAAGGACGGTGCAGTATGCTGTCACCAAAGTTCGAACCGAATATGTCATTTGGGGGAGTGACATTATCTTGGTTTTTGACGGAAAACGTAAACTGGCCTGCGTGGAGGAAGGTGGCATGATCTGCTCTGGCAAACGTTGATTTGGCCTCTTCTGGACAGCGTTTCTTCTCTAGGGGAAGGTTTTGGAGGAGGTGTTAGTAAATTGCTTATGGGCGCTTTTGAAGGTATGTGTGGTTAGATCGGTATGGATATGCGTAATCCATGACCTATTTGAGAGGGGAGGGGGGAATTATGTGTAGTGTTGAATAGAATTGAGCTGGTGAAGAAGGTGGGACGATTTTATCTTTGTCGGGGGGGAAAAGAATTTGTGACAAGGTGGGAATATTAGGGGTTTTTTGATTAAAAATTGAGTCACCCAACATCTCCAGGTGTGTGGAGATGGGGAGGATGGAGTTTCGTCGTTGTAAATGGTTGGACTTGGGCGTGGTTTTTGTGAACCTGTTGATAATTCTGAGAGCTGTGTTTTGGAAAATTTTTAATTTATTTGTGTTTGATTTTTGAGAGTGCTGCGGAACCCATGCTGAGAGGCATTAGTTTAGATTGTTCTAGGAGTTGTTTCATAAGTAGTGATGAGTGGTTTTTTCTGTCGCTGAAGTTATTGATGAGAAAGGGTTCGAGAGGGTGTTTATTTCCGTCGAGGTTGCGAAAAGTGAACTGGTCATGTGGGAAAGAAAACCAGCATGTGCCTGTCGTAGGAAGTAACCCAATATTTTTGACGTGTTTTGTTTAGCTGGAAGAAGGTTATTATCAGGGTGATTATAGGATGAAGGGAGGATTGGTGACAGTCAGTAGTTAAAAGTAATGGACGATTTAAGGAGGGATGCTGTCATTCTGTTGGAGGTCAACCAATTTTCTAATAAATGTAAATATTCCTGGGTATGTTGTGTGGCTATGTTTACGTCTGGGTGTTGGGAAATAAGACTGGATGTCATCTGCGTAAGTAATAACTTTGGTGGATTGGTGGGGTTGGGTGGGTAGATCTGTCTGCTGTAAAAAAGTTGAACAAGAATGGAGAGAGGGAGATGGCGCCTTGATGGGACGCCATTTTGTAATTTGATGGAATGAGAGAGGTTGTTTTGTATGATAACTTGCGAAGCGGTTTGATAATTTAATTATAATCTCATTTTTTGTCGATTTATTTAGTGTAAGAGGCGAGTGGAGGATTTTTGGAATAAGGATGTGTGGTGGCGACAATGATCGAATGCTATTGTTTATGTCCTATTGTGCATAAGTATTGATCTGGGGAAGGGGATTGGTTGAAGCCATTAATGATGTGTTGTGTAAGGGAGGTGAGGGCTGTGGTATATATATATATATAGCGTCGGGCGGGGTGACGTGGACTTTAGGTATAACTTGGTCTCCCGACTCTCCCCTAATGCACTTTCTGGAACCAACCCGCGCAACGCGCAGACCCGACTCCCCCTAATGCACTTTTTGGGAATTTTTTTTTTTTGTAAATCACGGCCCTATAGTCGGGCATAAGCACACAAAAAAATAATAATGTTAATTCTAATAATAATTTTTATTTTAAGTTTGTAACT
>JABUQX010004328.1:0-17500 GCA_015478945.1 Trachelipus rathkii | reverse complement strand
TAATTTCATTTCCTGCCAAATGGCTAGTCCATAGGGCTATATTTGCCCTGTAAATTATTGTTTTGCTTTGAAAACTGGAAATTATTTGACCCCAAAGTGGTAAACAAAAAAAGACCATGTAACATAAAAAAAAGACCACCTCCAAAACTCCCTTTAGAGTGCCCATATGTATTATTTCGCATATACATATGTTTGAAGGTCTCAATTACTAGATATTAATAAAAAAAAAGTAAAAAAAAAAAAAAAAAAAAAAAAATAGTTAAATTTAATAAAAAAAAAATTTTTTTTTACCTCAGATTTCTTGAGCTCTTCTGATGGAATGTATAAGGGAATGTGCCAGTGCCGGATAACCCCCCCTCCCTCCTAGAATAGGTTGACATGTTCTACACCCCTCCTTGAATTGGTTTAAATCCCCTACACCCCCTCCTTGAATAGGTTTTAACAAATATGACTATTTGTATTTTTTTTGAAATTGCTCCCAGAGCATGCGTGTTTGTTGCATGGTCTGGTTGTCAATTTTAATTGATTTTCCTGCTGCCAAAGTATTCTCTATTGGCCCAAAGAATATTTGGGAAGCAGGGACAGTTTCTGTGACCACAGACTTTTTAACACAGAATCATCCATCACCTAGAAAACTGAGGAAATGGAACGATACAGTGCTAACGTCTTCCCCTTCATCGTGGGAAAATACTTGTTGCAACCTGCCAAGGTAATACTCAACTCTGTTCAAGAGGGTCTTAACTTGTAACATGGAGTTCAACAATTCTTGGCTATCATTTTCAGAAACATCAGTCCACAAATCATCATCATCTTCTTTTTCATGTATTTAGTAATAATATGCCATGAAATAATTGATTTCTGACCCAGTCTGCAGGAATCGTTGAAAGATCTGTCGCCTGTGAGAAATAGATGATCAGTGGTGTCAGATGTTCATCCACAGCATTACAGGCTGCCAAAACAGTGATGTATTCGCGACCTGAACCTGCTAGAACTCTGACCACTTTCTGTCCGATAACTGAAACTGTCTTCATGTTACTAGGGTCCATTGGGTCCATTTATTTTTTAAACTTATAAATTTAATTATAAGGTGGTTAATGCTAGGAAAGAAGGAATATATATACCCGTCGGGCGGGGTGACTTGGACCACTTTAGTTATAACTTTGTCTCCCGACTTTCCCCTAATGCACTTTTTGGAATTTTTTCTTTTTTGAAAATCAAGGCCCTATAGTAGGTCATAAGCACACAAAAAATAATAATGTAATTATAATAATAATAGTTTTATTAAATTTTAAATAAAGCTAATTCAGACTCACCTTGGAGGTGTGAATCTGACCACCATTGAGGGGTGAATCGGACCATCTGTTTAAATTATTCTTTTACGTATAAATTCAATTTTATATTTTAATTTTTACTTAATGTAATAATTTTTTATCATATTAAAATTAGTAATAAGTAATAAAAATGTCAATAATGATACATAAAATAAGAATAAAAATGTGGTGGTCCGATTCACCCCTCTCCGGGGACAAATTTTGACACTTTTTGGAATTTGTATTTTTTATATAAATTTGCCATTTATTTTAATTATTATTATAAGTAACTATTTATTATATTAAAATTAATTATACATAATAAAAATGTCAATATTTAGAGTGGACCGAATCACCCTTCTAAAAAAGGTGGGCCCAGTCACCCCGCCCGACGCTATATATATATATATATATATATATATATATATATATATATATATATAAAGTAAAAAAGTAACAAAAATATGGTGTTGTATTTTTTTTTATGTAACTGGTTTTTTTTTATGTAACTTTTTTTTTTTTTTTTTTTCATCCCACACTAACATAATGAAAAAAATAACCTTACAGCATGTTGACAGGAGTTGTAGAGCACATGCCTGCAAATTTTCAAAAAATTTGAAAGTGCTTTTTTTTATGTTACATGGTCTTTTTTTAACACCCCAGTTCGACGGTCCCTTTGTGTTGATGGGCTGCATAAAATTTCACATAAATTAATTACATATGGTAATAATTTCTAGGTTTCTTAATACAGCTAACGATGGAAAAAACCCAAAAAACTCAACCAAAATGGGTCCAAAAATTGTGAAATTTTGAAAATTTTAAAAAATTTCCCAAAAATCAAAAAATCGATTTCAAACCATTATAACACTTTTTTCCAATCATATTCAATCGGGATAATGGGCTCTCCAAATTTTTTTGTTCTAGACCTCATATATGCTGAGATACGGGCTGGTCTTTTTTTTATGTAACTAAAATGGGGTGTCTCTTTTTATGTAACAGAAATATATATATCATATATATAATATATATATATATATATATATATATATATATATATATATACATATAATACTATATACTATATATAGTATTTATATAATAATATATATATATTATATATATATATATATAATATATATAAATATTATAAATATAATAATAAACTATATATATATACTATATACTATATATATATATATATATACTATATATAATAATATATAATATATATATATTATTATTATAATTACTATATATATTTACTATATATATATATGTAGTATATATATATATATATAGAATATATATATAATATATATATAATATATATAGTAATATATATATATATATACTATTATTATATCTAGTATATATATAGTATATATATATATATAGATTATATATATATAATATATAATATTATAATCAAAAAAAGGATGGTATAACAGGTGGTTTTGGTGTCGGGAAGAAAATGAGAATGGTAGGAAGGTGATTGATTTCGTAGGGGAGAGGTATGTGTGTAAGTAATATATTTCTTTAAACACAAGGAGTATCCATAAGTATATAGAGTTGTTGTAGGGTTAGGATGGTATCGAAGTCGAAAAAGTATGTATCTGATTTTGTGTTGGTGAGAAGGAGATGTTGAAGTATGTGTTTGGATGTTAATCAGTGAGGTAGGAATGGGCATTATCAGATCATATTTTTCTATGTAAAATAAGTAGTGGGACTTGGATGGAGAGGAGGTGATATGAAAGGAAGTGGGTAAATTAGAGTGAGAAGTTTAGTGAACAAGGTAATAAGGATAAGTAGTGACCAGTGAGTGAGGGTGTGTTAATTTTTGCTCTCCAATTTTACTAATTTAATTTGTGTATTTGAAAGTGAATTTAGTAAACAAATTAGTGTTGTGTATCTAATTACACTACTGTTGTGTGTGTATTATGAACTACAGTCATAACAATGTTATATTTAATTTGTTGATAATTTAAATCTTGATAGCCTAACCCTAGGCTAACATAGGTAAGAGATTTACTGTTTTCTGTGTCTGGGTTTATTTGGATTTCTTAAATAGACTTCTGGTATTAAATACAATTTTTATATAATTACATTAATTTATATAATTAAAAATTAAATTAGGTTTTCCAGTCACAGACTACAGTTAAGCCTACCTTATATAACTTCTTAATATCCCTGGCCTAGGCTAAGCTAAAATTTTAGGCTTTGTTTTTAAATTTTTAAAACCTATTTTCTAAAGAGTTAGTTTCATTTCTTTTTAGGCTTTGGTGATATTTAAACTGTAGTTGTAAAATAACTAGTACAGGTTGAGTTAGTTAATAATTAATTTTAAAGTATGTATTGCTCTGGTGAAACTGTGGGACTTGTGAGAGGTGGGAATATGTGGTAGCTGCCCTGTTTGTGTTGAATGCAGAGAATGTGTTTTTAAGGAAGGAGGTTGCAAGACTGAGTGAAGATATGCATGGATTGAAAGAAGAAGCTATTTTGAGTTGAGAAAGGAGGGAAGTGGTAGGAAAAAAGTTAAGTAGGGATGTCGAGGCGAGGAGGGAGCCGGATGGACCTAGGGGTAGACAGGAATATGAGAGGGAGGCGGAAAGATGAGAGGGAAAAGGCTAAAGTAGTTGATAATAGTCTGCAGATGAATATAGAGGTTTGTAGGAACTAGAAATAATAATTTAAATGATGAGGATCTCAAGTCAGTCAGGCCTGTGACCTGCAGCTAAACAGCGCTTCGACTGTCTTCCAGTTGGGGAGGGATCAGAAGAGTGCCAATGGTGATGTTGAGTTTTCTTAAAGGGAAAGACTCGATACATTGCTAATTGGGAGACCTATGACACGATACCTAGGATAGGACTTTTAAAAGAATAAAAAAGAAACGATTGAGAGTATGTTATCCAGGTGCCAGAGTGAGTGAAATCGTGGATAGGATAGAATAGAGAGATTGATTCTACAAATGATGATTCAGATGTGATTGTGCATGTGGGTACAAATGATATAGGAAATAGAAAGGTCAGAAGAATTAATAGCAGATAATATTAGGGAGACTTGACTTCAGAAGATGAAAGAGCTAGTGGAAGAAGGTGCATGTTTTCTGGGATTTTACCTAGGTTAGGTGAGGTCAGGAATGGGGGTGTAGGGCTTTAGGTGTAAAAATGAAAGGGTTAGGAAATTTATGTTTTTCAGAAAATATTAGGCTTTTTGGATTTGTGGAGAGAATTTCTGGGTAAAGATCTTTTGCAGCAGATGGAGTTCACTTGAGTCGTAAAGGTGTTAGGGCTTTTCAGTACCAGTTTTGAGACTTGTTTAGCAAAAAACTAGGTAAAGTTGGGGGTGGTGGCCTAAATCTAGATACAAATAATAGCAATGGTAAACTTTAATAGTGGGGAGATAAATAAAGCTTGTGTGTGGTTACAGGTTCAAATAATGATGATGATAATAAAAATAACGCATTTCGAGTATAAGCCGCGTTTCGAGTATCAAATGTTTTTACACAAATGCTCATAGCCTTAGAAATAAAAAAGAATGAGCTGATACTTATTATTACCATAAATCGAGAATCTAGCACCATTATTTCGCATTACAACTGAGCGCATGGGTTAATGAATTATAGGAGACTCCCTCAGGAATATGAAAATAGACGGATTATTCACTTTACTTTATTACCAGCATAGAGACAAGAAGGTTGGTGGTCTGTGGGCGCTTATGTTAAAAAGGCAATACTTCCATCTGTATTAATGACTGGCTTTAAAATGAATCATGATATTAAATTTCTTTACAGAATTCTTATATACAATAAATCATATAGAATAGAGGCATTTTATAGACCCTCCTGGCCAGAGTCAAGTATTAGACGCGGAAATTGTGAAGGAAATTGAGACAGCAGCCACAGTAAAGAAAAGGTTATAGTCATAATGGGTGATTTTAATTTTCCGGGCATTCATTGGGATTCCTCTTGTCTAATATGAACCATAGTAGTTCTGGCATTCATAAATTGTATACTAGTTAACTTTTTGAGCCAGAGGTCCAAGAACCCACAAGAAACGATGCACTACTAGACTTAAAATTAACTAACGATGAAAGTATGGTGGAGGAAGTTAGAGTTGAGGAGACACTTTAGGGGGACTTAGCTGACCAATAATAATTAGACTTTAATCATGAAATGTATATCTGCGGCCACAATTTCAAGTTAATAAGGAAAAAGATCTTAGATTCCTAAATGGCGATTTTACCAAATTTCAAGACCAATGCTTAGTACAACTAACTGGGAATAAAGGAGTTTAAAGACCAAATCGTCTTTATCATGTGCGGCACAAATTTTAAGTAAATTCTATTATTACTCATTCACTATTAAATATTTAGAGATAAACCATTAGGGTGGCGAAGAGAAAACCCTGTTTGTTGGAATAGAGAGAGAAGAGAGAAAAATTTAATGTTTAGGCCATGGACGTTATATATATTCAAAGGGGAGTACTGGAGAAGAATGATTTAGAAAATATAGGTGTCTTTAGAAAATTGAAACTAACAATCAATAAGAAATGCAAAGAGAGAGGCAGAAATTAAATTAGCAAGGAATAGTAAAAAGAATCTGAAGAAGTTTTTAGCTTTTATAAATTTAAAAGTTAAGAATAGGACCAATGTGGATCCAAATTAAAACTTGATGAAATTTGTTGATTCAGATAAGAAATGGTCACATTTTTCAATGCTTATTTTTGCTTCAGTGTTTACTGACGAAAGATTTAGATAATAGTTTTGGAGGAATAGTTCTGTATTGCATGTAACACAATAGACTTACAGAATTGATGTAAAAGACTATAAAACGTTTTATAGCATCATATTGACCCAAATGCTAAAGCTGCAGGCCCTGATGGAATATATGGTAGAATTCTGAAAGAAGGTAGTACCAGCATTGCAAAGGCACGTATTTGATTTTTAAAACGCCGATCCTTATAACATTTCGAGTGACGGTACCAGATGAACTGGGAAAATGGCATATTGGTTGTGCACCTATATAAGAAAGGTAGTAAGGAAGATGGGAAATCTATAGGCCAAAGTTAGCCCTTGAACATCTTTGGTTTAAAAGGTTGCTTGGAAAAGTTAATGGAAAAGGTCATTATAGAGAATATTTTAGAAGATCACCAAGATTGTTATGGACTCCCAGCACGGTTTCAGACAAGGGTAGATCATGTCAGACAAACCTTTTAGAATTAATGGAATACATTACTGACTGCATCAACCAAGGAGATCCCACGCTTGATTATTGGTATATATTTAGACTTTAGTAAAGCTTTTTGATAAGGTTCCCCACATAAGGCAGATGACAAAACGTTATTGCAACTGTGTATAAGAGTGGAAGTAAGTACAATGGTAATTTGGTCATTAAAGAGTCGGTTGCGAAATAGAAAACAGTGTGTATAACTAAATGGAAATAAATCATCATGGGAAATAGTGAAGAGTGGTTTCCCACATGGTTCAGTGCTGGGGCCACTATTGTCCCTCATATATATAAGTGATTTAGACCAGGGACTTAAATTGCAAGGTTTCTAATTTGCAGATTTGCAGATTTCTACCTCAGTTGGGAATAGTGAAGGATGCATAAAGATTCAAAATGGATCTTGCAATAACACTTCCATTGGCTGTGCGGCACGATAATCGGCAAAAATGAATTTGTTTAATAGTAAAAAGTGTAAGTCTTCACCTACGGTTACTCAAATAAAGTTTTAACTACGATATGACATGGGGGATTGGACTCTCAGCACAGTCTGGTTTAGACACAGAAAAAAGATTTATGGTGTGATTATAAGCCAGTAATTTGAAAAGCTAGCTCCCAATCACGTGCTTGGAAGCTAGAAAAAAGCTCAATTAAGATGCTGCGCATAATTAAATCGCAATTGTTTTTAACAAGAGCAAGGAAAGTAATAATAAACTGGTATAATTAGCTATGTTAGCGCCAAGTAATAGCGAGTATTGTGCCCAAGTTTGGGCCCCTTATTTTAAAGAAAGACTTAGATAACTGCTTAGACGAGAGGCAACGTAGAGCACAAGGATGATTTCTGGTTTGCAGGGTAGAGCTATGAGGTGAGGGCTGAAGCGAGTCTAGGAAATGTTTCTTAGAAAGGCGATTTCTCAGAGGGGACATGATACAAGTCTAACAAAATATTTACATCTATTGATAATACAGAGCAATAAATTTTTCATAGTAGAACATGGACAGGTGACAGGGGGCATAATAAAGAAAATATGAAGAAGATAAGCATGCCTAACTTTTGTGATCAACCTTACAGTCAGCATTCAAGTAATATATATATAATTTTAGAGAAATAAGATCTAACAGATATATTATAAGATAATATAGACATACAGTATAAGACAAACATTAAGAAAAGAAGTTAGATTCAGATATAATGAGAGAAGAAATGAGAAAAATAAAGAGATAATAAAAATTATAATATATAACGAAGCCAAATGAGCAAGAAAAGCACGGGATAATATAAATCAGAAGATAGATTAGTTAAGAATAAGAGCTGATAGACAGACAACATAACAAATATTAAGATAATATAAGCTAGATAGGATGGTAAAATAAGAGAGATACATAATATATATAATAAAATACACTAGAATTATTGGAACATACAGCCAATGGTGATTTAGTATACAAATTACAAGACAAACATATAGGAGTAGACATATAGATGAAATTAGACAAATGAGACACTGTTGCGATAAGTTGAGCGTACTGGAACAGTATCGATAGGCCAATGTCAGCCTCATTTACTGTCTATATATTCTTTACTGTCAAATGATAGAATAATGTAAAGAAAATATAGATTCGCAAGTAAATCAAGTATAGATATAAGAGAACAGTTGACAGAGATAACACTAAAGCAAAGACATAGAGAGAAAGAACAAAATATAATGAGCAATTGTTAGCAGTGCAAAAGTAGGAAATAAGAATGTAACAGTTAAGAGAGAGAATAGAAAGTAAGAGATGAGAGATGTGAACAAGAACACCAGTTCAATAAGACAGTCGAATTGAAATGTAAGACAATGTAAGGTATTCACAAGAAGATGCTTCGGATTATTAAGAAGAGGAAAAAAGGATTGCTAAAAGATGCATAGCTCACACACCACACACGCACACTCTCACACGCCATGACCCCCCACACTCTCGGCACGCGACGCACTCGCACCACTCGGCGACATAACAACCGGCACACTCAGCACAGCCTCCTCTCTCCGAACGCGCACACTCCCGCGCACCACGCGCTCTACCAGACATCCTCAGAATACCAGGCGCGCGCACTCGTCACTCAGCACACTCACCATCGCACACTCCAGCGACCCTCGCTCTCCTCTTCCGTCACCTGCATGACCCAACTCACCAAAAGCAAGCACCACAGCACACCACAAGCACCACCCACCCCTCACTCAGGCACCGCAGTCAACCGACGCACACAACACTCGCAGCGCTCACTGACCGACCTATGTAAAACGCGTACAACCTACAACCCGCAAAATCTCGCTCTCCGAACATACAAAAGACCTCAGCGGGCTTGTAAAATTCTGTAACAAATCCACCAATTTTGGCTTCACGTTCCAACCCACAAAAATGATACTCGTGTCTACCCTAACACATCACATGTACATAACTCAAGTCTTGCCACCACATGAGTAGCCCTATACACCATTCACCTAACACTATAACCTAAAACCAGCCAATTCTGCGCTTCCGCTCAAACTTTACTACTCGCTGACTACACCCAACCATATCCTCACTATCCACACTTTCTTAAGATGCTTCTCGAACTCCTCGAGTACACCTCACCTTCGTGGAATATTAAACATTTAAAACTTCTCGCGCTGAATGCTATATTTCTATTCCACACCGATGCACTGTTCTTCTTAATCCTTCTCTGTTCTGCCCTCGGTCTCTCCATCCGCTTGTTACCTACCCAAATTATCCTGGTCTCGTATTATCATCAGACTGCAAAACATTTTGTATGACTTGTATCATGTCCCCTTGAGCAAATCGATTACAGAAAACACTCTCTAACTTTCAGTTTCGTAGTGGGATGAGTGGAGTGAGTGGAAAAGACCACGAAAATCTCTATATAATATTGGCAGTAATGAACGAGGTGATAATGACTGTGTGTGGGTTTGAAGGTGAAGAGATAGGTATTTTGGGATGAGGTTATTACGCATAAGAGGAGAAAATGGGTAGAGTGAAAAAGTTGCAGAATGGTAAATCTGCCAGGTATAGATGAAATGACAGGTGATTATGATCAAGAACGGACGGCAAGATGTTGATTCGAACCCTCTAGGAATCACCTTGAAAAATTGTGTAATAAATCGTTTATGACGAGCGTTATAGTTCTCGAGGATGGAGTGAGAGCAGTAATAGACCCTTATATAAGGGGTAAGGGAGGATAAAGGGAACTGTAGAAATATATTAGGGGTATCTTAAGTTTACTTGCAGTGTACTGTAGGCGAAGGATATAGCTGGTTAGTTTTGGTCGAAAGACAAGTGCGCCGACGTTGAACTGAAAGAGCTGATTGGTTGACACAAGAACAAAGGTGCGTTTAGGATAGTTAGAGGATGTGGGAGGAAGGGTTAGATTGGAGAAAAATGCTAGAGGAAAATGAGGGAGAAGAAGGATTAAATCTGTATTAGGTTTTATGGCATTTGGCAACTGGGGTATGATTTTATGGTTAATAGAGGAAGGTCTTATAGCAGGTGTTTAGTGATATAGTCCTTATTAGTGTTGAGGTGGATAGCTTGCTGAAGGAATCAAAGTATGTATGACAATAGTGAAGGGCGTGGGTAAGAATAAATGGTGTCAAAAGTGATTGGTTTAGTATTAATAGTGGAGTGGGCCAGGGTTGTGTTGTCTCCTTGGTTGTTCAATGTGTATATGGATGGGTTATGAAAGAATTGAGGTGGCATGACAGGAAATGGTTCATTGTTGAATGATGGAGATGAGGGGAGGTGCCTACCTATTAATGCGAATATTTGGTTTTGTGTAGAGCGAATCTGAACGAGTTTGAGAGGATTGGTATGAGAGATTTGCAGGGTTGTGTAAACAAGGAGGGTTGAAACACGTAAACTTAGATAAGAGTAAGGTTATGGTTGCCAGTGAGGACAGTCCTTCAGTGTGAAGTTATTGTTAGATGTGAGCTGCTGGAACAATGTCTCTGGAGTTAAATATTTAGATATATTTGGGATTGAGAGGGAACGGATGAAGCAGAGTTTAGTAGGAAAGTTGTGAATGGCAGGTAAGGTGGCTGTGCAATTCTTAAAATCATGTTTGGTGAATGGTAAAGCGGGACATAAGTCTTTAGTGCGCAGGGTCTTACATGACGGTATGTCTGTTACCTGTGTTGAATTGATATAGTAGTTCGAGACTAATGCGTCTGAATAGAAGTATAGATCTACAAGTTCAATGTGTTTCAGCAATGACAATCGTTCAAGGGGCATGCTATAGCGTTGTGAGAAGCAATATTGATAAATGAGGGAATGAACATATGTAGAGAGTTTGTGTCGTGAAGAAAGGGCGTAAACGAGGAATACAATGACAAGTATGTTGAGATGGTTTGGTCATTGTGCGATAAGGATGAATGCAATAGTTACGGTATTATTAAGCGGATGTATAGTTGGCAAGTGTGTTGAAAAACCAACAACCGGTGGGAGAACGAGATCGAAGGAAAAAAGTGGGATTGAGTCAGTAAACACGAATCCTTCTGAGGACAAGAAATGTGAGTTTGGCAGAGGCGAGAATAAAGATGCATAATAAGAGAGAATGGCGGGGTTTGTGAGGGGGTATTTGGTTGTGGGCCACCTGGGTATCAAGGGAATCAAACCCTTACACTGAAAGATCTACCTTAGTGAGGGTCCATCGCTGTCCCATGAAGCTCTAGGGTGTATTTTTTGAATGCGACGAGTTCTCACTAATTAAATGGTACAGAGGGGGCGGTAAGGCTGGGCTTTCTTTTTCGACTTTTGTCATAATCTTCTACGCGTTTCTTTTCTGATACTTTTGTTATGCACCTTATCACCATCTTGGAGAGAGAAAAAGGTAGATGAAGAAAATATATATATATTATATATATATATAGATATATAATATATATAATATACTATATATATATATATATATATATATATATATATATATATAATATATATATCATATATATATATATATATTATTATATTATAGGTACTGTTACCTAAATGTAACCCGCCTGTTTTGGTTACGTAAAAATAGCCCACTCTGTATCTCCGTATATATGAGGCGTAGAACCAAAAAATTTGGTGCACCTATTAATCCCATCGAGTGAATGAGTGAAAAACAAAAAGGTGTTATTAACTTGTCTCGAAACAGTTTGGATTTTTTGAATTTTGGAAATTTTTGAAAACAATTTCAGAATTCTTCACATAATTAAAGGGACTTGGAGTGAATTTTTGGGACTTTTGCAGCCAATGCTGCATTAAGAACTCTGTAAATTATGTTAATATTTAATTAAATTATGTTAGTCCCATCTTTCATCTCATCCCACAGCAAATTTCATCAAATTTTATGCAACCCTTCAACACACACATACCTTCCAAAGTGAACCTCAAATATAGCCCACTTGTATGATAAAAATAGCCCACTTCCAAATTTAATTGAAAATGTGCATGTATATGCGCTATAGCTTCTAACAACATGCTATATGGTTCTTTTTTCTAATCTTTTAGTGTGGGGTCTAAAAAAAAAAAAAAAAAAAAAATGTAATGTTAAAAATAACCCAAAAGTGCAAAATGTTATGCAAAAATAACCCACATAAAAAGTAGCTAGGAATGTACATGAGCCTCACGAACGTACATGAAAGATAGCGCAGCTGATGACTTCATACTGAACAAACACTATACAATGACAGAGATACAGCATGGGAACACATGGAAAGTAGCTAGGAAAGTAGCTCGGAAAAATGGAACAGTAGCTCATTAAGTAGTAGTGCAACATTTTGGCTGCACAAGGTGCATGAGCACTGAGTACATGAGCACTCAGGAACGTACATGAAACAGCTAGAAGGCATTGGAAAGTAAGCTTGGAAAAGGTAGCTGGAAACATGGAAAAGTAGCTTGAAAAGTAGCTGGAAACATGGAAACGTAGCTCAGCGAAAGTATTTGAAGTGATGACATCAGTACTGAAATACGCTCAAGGAAAAAAAAACATGAAGCACTCAGAATGTGTACCATGAAAACAGCTAAAACATTGACAAGTAGCTTGGAAAGTAGCTGCGAAACATGGAAAATTAGTTCAGGAATGTAGTAGCTGAGTGAGGACCGTCATCACTGCACGGACCAAAATGCCATCAGGAAGGTACAGGAGCATCAGGAACATTCATGAAAACAGCTTAGAAGCATTGAAGTAGTTGGAAATAGCTGGAAACATGGAAAGTAGCTCAAGAAAGTAGCTGAGTGATGACGAGGCTACAGAAAACGCTCAGGAAAGTAGCTCTGATGACCTGCACATCATACAGGAAACGCTCAGAAAGTACAGAATAACAGCTAGAAGCATTGAAAAGTAGCTGGAAACATGGAAGTAGCTAAGTGGATGACATCTATGAAAAACGCTCAGGAACAAAAAAGTACATGAAAACGCCAGTAGGAAAGCTTGGAAGTACTGAGTGATGATTGTCATAGTATTGAAGGATAGAACATAGGGTGGTAGGGGTGGCAGTGGGTTAAAAAATCTCATGAAAAAGTAATTGAGCACTCAGGAACAACATGAAAGTAGCTCCAGGAAAGTAGCTGAGCCTCACAAAACGTAGACATTCGAGGGATTGACCATATAGTCTAAAGGCAATGACACTCATACGAAAACCAGCTCAGGAATATCACGTGAAATAAGGAAAAGAGCTGGAAATACCTCACGGAAGTAGGCCAGCATTTGGCGAAAGTACCCACGAACCGCAAGGCGGGGTCGCTGAAAGTAAAAGAAACAAAAAGTCTATTGCATACAATTAACCACTTCCAACAAACATTACATAATTCATTTATTTTAAGTAATAAAATTTTGATTTTCTTGTTTTAAATTTGATGTTTTTTTTAATTTTTTTTCTTTATTTTCATTTATATTTAATTAAAATAATGTGTAACATACTTCTAATAACTAATAACAGCATATTGCCACTCTAGAGAGGGTTTTTGGGGATGGGTTATTTTTGTCATACAAGTGGGCTACATTTGCAAACGGCGGGTTATTTTTATTTTTTTTTTTTGGTCTAAATAATTACAAAAGTTTTAAAGCCAAATAAATTTTTTTTACTGGGTTATATAGCCTAGGCCTAGCCGTTATAAGAAATGATTATAAAAGTAAGATATGTAAAATAATTTAATAGTTATAGCCAAAATATGAAAAATGGGTTATTTTAGTAACAGGTTACTATATAGTATACTTATATATATATATACTATATTATATTATTCATAATATATATATAATTTTTTTAAATATATTATATACTATATATATATATATATATATATATATATATATATATATATATATATAAATAATAATAATAATAATAAAATAATAATAATAATAATAATAATAATAATAATCAGATCATGTGAAATGTAATAATTATATGCCCTAGAGCACTAATAAAACTTTATTAAGTACTAAACTCTACTTTATATATTGTATACCTCTTTTAACATATTGTATTTACTGTATTTTAATGCTAAATACCCTAAAAAGACTTGATATATATGAAAAATAAGTAATTTAAAAAACAAAACAAAAAAAAAACAAATTTTGGCCTTTGTTTTTTTTTTTAAACGTGTTTTTTTTAAAAAAAAAAAAAAATTTTTTTTTTAATCCCAACCCTAGCTATACTATTACCATAATTTCTAATTTTTTTTCAATTTTACAAATTTGCTGTTCAAAACTATATTAGGACTCCTATAATCATTTCAAAATATTTTGTGCTCATAGTTTTTATAACGTAAGCAGTCTCAGTGATGTTGGGAAAGGTAACTTTAACCTATATGGTTTTTAAAGAAAAAAAAATTTAAAATTTTTACTACTTAAAACTCCATAGGTGCCATTTATTTTCAATAATTTATGTACCTTTTATGTTTATACAGTAGGAATAATGAGTGATTAGATGGGACAAGACTATTCCCTAGAAATCTTTCAAAGTTTCAAAAACCCATTCCTTGTGTTTTGCTGAAAGTTTTTTTAAAAGGACAAAAAGCCAGAAAGTTTTGTGGGTAATTGTCTAGTATTGGTGACTCCAGTTCACATACATAGTATATTAAAATTATAAACATTTCATTTACAAAAATGGTTTTAAAAAATTATATTGATTAAAAAACAGATTCTTCACGCATATGAGTCTATATTATGAGTTAATATTTCAACTAAAAATATTAATGTTAACGCTTCTGAAAAACATAACAATTCGGCTTTTTTCCGTTCGTGTAGGGATAATGAATCACTGTTGAAATGCGTTTCAGATTATCAATACATCGATATCGATATTTTTTTATAATCGATTTTTTCACTAATTTCGAGGAATCGATATTATAGACAGTGTACGTAAATAGTATCAAAGAAATAAAAAAATATTTGTGCGTAATATATAATAAAAAAAAAGTACGAATTAATATCACACAAATATGAAATTTACATATATATATATATATATATATATATATTATATACTATATATATATATATATTATATATATCATATATATACTATATTTATATATATATACTATATATATAATATAATATCTATATAAATATATATATATATATAATATATATCATATATATAATATATCCACCAGCTCAGTAGCGGATATTATATATATAGTATATATATACTATATATATATAACATATACTATATATATACTATAATATATATACTATATACTATATACTATACTATAATATATAATATATATAATATATATATATATATATAATATATATAATAATATTATATATTTAGGCCCATTAGGCTCGAGCCGACAGGGAACAGATGGGGGGGACGTTTTCCATACCCCGTAGGGGAGGGGCGGAGGAACCCCCGCGACACCCAAATACCAAAGAGCGGGGGTTCCGGAGACCCTCCCCGAGGGGGGGAAATAGTTCTACCCTTTCGTCCCCGGAAGCCCGAGAGACCTCGACTCCTGCCATCGGGGCGGTCTACCCTTTGGGTACACATTAGTTTTTTAAAAAAAAATAATTTTTTTTGTAAACTAATGGTTCCCCAAGCGGACTAGGACCACCCGATAGCAGGAAGAGTCGGAGGTCTCTCGGGCGGGACCTTTCTCCCGCGGGAACGACAAGGGTAGACTAATATTCCCCCCCTCCGAGTCTCCGGAACCCCCGCTCTTTGGTATTTGGGTTGTCGCGGGGTTCCTCCGCCCCTCCCCTACGGGGTATGGAAAACGTCCCCCCATCTGTTCCTCGTCGGCTCGAGCCCCCTAATGGGCCGTGATATATATATATATATATATATATATATATATATATATATATGGCTATATATAATACTATATACTAATATATATAGTATATATATATATATATATATATCATAGACTCAATCGCCTCACGAAATCGGCATGAGTCGATCTAATACCGACTCACGCAGCTTGTTTCAACGTACTCATAAAATTTTCCACTGGTCACAATAAATTTTGCCCATATATATATATTATATATAAATATATATATATATATATATAATATTATATATATATAATATATATATTATAAACTATATATATATATATATAGTGATGGGTAAATGCCCATCGGCAAAATCGGCACATTTTTTTCAATCGTCATCGTCATCGGCAAATTCGCCGATTTATTTTGCCGATTAATTGAACAAATATTAGGAATTTTGAATATTAAACACTCAAATAATAATAATAATAATAATATTATATATATAATATATATACTATATATATATATATATATACGTATATACTATACAGTATATTACTATATCAATATATATAAGTACTACATACTACTATAGACTATCTATATAATACTATATATATAAATAAATATACTATTACCCCATATTATTATATATATATACTATATACTATATATATATATATAAGTCAATATATTACTACTATACTGATTATTAATATACAAATATAATATAACTATATATAATACTATAATATATATATATAAATATATATACAAATATATATATATACTATATTATAATTATATATATACCTATAATATATATATATATATATATATATATATATATATAATATATATATATATACAGGGTATTCAGGAGGAATAGTAAAGAATGTAGGAGGTGATAGTATGGGCTCTTGTGAGTATAAATGGTTTAATAGACATATGTCCTATTTTGAATGTGTGTAGAGATACAGTCGTTTTAGTTATAGGGAACGTTAATTTTACCATCTATGAAAAAGGTTACCTTATTAAGCCTTTACCCAAAAATATGTACTGTCTCATACATACGCCCGGCTTTTACGTATATACGTATAAACATTACAAGTCCTTGAATTTTATTGGAATTGTACCGTACCAACGCCAGTTGTACCCTGCTGTCAACGTGGCCTGTTACAAGCTTTCTAACAAATGCTGCATGTCTATATGGCACGGGGAATATGCCGACATGATATCTTGTGACGGTTCTTTGCGATGGAATGCCCTTGCTTGCTCTGTAAGGGAATACCGTATACTTTTTCGCTCGCCGTCTTGTGCACGGAATTCAAGAGTGTTCTTACCTGTGCTTAATAGTAAGCTCTCGTGAGACAGGGCAGTACCCAGCAGGCACTATTTCCTCTGAACGTCGCGACATGAAACAAAAGTGGCATGACGCTAGAAAACATTCTCAAGGTGGCTATTAGAACAAAGCCCGCAACCAAGCATACAGAGGAAATTTCAACAACGCGCGTCGGTATTTCCACAAAACGAGTAATGGAGAACATTGCTGTCAGCATGGCTGTATTCGCTTATTCAATCTACAGCGACGGCAAACCATTGAAGCAGGAGATTACGTCAAACGTTTGGAGTTTTGTCGTTGGGTAAATTGCATAAACCCGCCGCATAAGTATCTCTACCTATATATATATATATATATATATATATATC
>JABUQX010004327.1:0-25474 GCA_015478945.1 Trachelipus rathkii | reverse complement strand
GATTATGAAGTATCATATTATTGTAGAGAGATTATAATGTAGTTAGTATATTATTATTAGTTAAAGTTACCTATATAGTTAGTTAGTTAAATTAGTTACGTTACGCTTATTATAGTTAGTTAGGTGAGTTACCTTAGTTAGCTTAGCTTATTAGGTTACCTTAGGTTAGTTAGTTAGTTATGTTAGTTATTAGCTTAGGTTATTAGGTAGCTTAGTTAGGTTAAGTTAGGTAGGTTACGTTAGTTAGTTAGTAGGCTTAGGTAGTTAGGTTTAGTAGTTAGGTTAGGCTAGTTAGTTAGCTTAGGTTAGCGTTAGCTTAGTTATTAGGTTAGCTTAGTTTTAGTTTATATAGTAGTTAGTTAGGTTATAGTTAGTAGCTTAGTTACTTACGCTTAGCGCTTAAGGTATTAACTAGAGCTTAGTTAGGTTAGGTTAGTTGCTTAGTTACGTTAGGTACGTTAGTTGCTTAGTAACGTTAGTTAGTGAGGTTAGCGTTAGCGTAGTTAGCGTTAGCTTACCGTTACTTAGCTTGTTAGTTAGGTTAAGCTTACCTTAGTTTTACGTTACCTTATTAGTTATTAGTTGTTAGTTAGTTACCTTTTTAGTAATAGTTACGAATATCGTTACGTTAGTTAGGTTAGTTTAGTTAGTTAGGTTAGTTAGTTAGTCTAGCGTTATTAGTTTATTAGAGGTTAGTTAGTTATTATTAGTTAGCATTAGCTTATGGTAGTTATTAGTAGTTAGCTTATTATTTGGTTAGTTAGTTAGGTAGTTAGTTAGTTTTGTTACTTATTTATTTTTTTTTTTTTTTTATTTTTTTTTGGGGGATTATTAGGATTAGGTTAGTTAGTTAGTTACCGTTAGGTCTATTATCTAGGTAGCTTTGGCTTAGTAGTGAGCCTTATGTTAGCGTTATGGTTAGGTTCTTAGGGGATTAGTTAGGTTAGCCGGTTGTTATTAGCGTTACGTTAGGTTAGTTAGTTAAGGTTAGTTACCGTAGTTAGCGTTAGGTTATTACCTTAGTAGGTTAGGTTAGTTAGTTAGTTACGTTACGGTTAGGTTCAGGCCTCATCTTAGTTAGGTTAGTTAGCTAGTTATTCTAGTAGGTTACTTAGTTACTTGTTAGTTAGGTTAGTATAGTTATGTAGCGCTTAGTTAGTTATTAGGCCTTATTTAGTAGGCCTTACTGAGTTCTTAGTTAGGTTTAGTTATTAGCTTACGTAGGCCTTAGCGTTAGTTAGGTACTTACTTACTTAGTTAGTTTTTTATTACCTTACCGAGGCTTAGTTAGTTAGGTAGTTAGGTAGTTTAGGTTTAGGTAGGTTAGTTAGGTAGCGTTATTAGTTAGTATAGTAGGTAATAGTTAGGTTAGTAGGTTAGTTACTTATTATTTAGGTTAGATACGTTAGGCTTAGGTTAGTATAGTTATATAGTTAGGTTAGTTCTAGTTAGGTTAGTTAGTTATTAGGTTGTTTGAGTTTAGTTATAAGCTTTTTTATTAGTTAGGCATAGTTACGAGCGTATTACTAGTTAGTTAGTTAGTAGTAGTAACTTACTTAGTTAGTTAGTTAGTTAGGTTAGTTAGTTAGTTATTAGTATTATTAGTTATTATTAGTTATTAGGTTTAGTTAGGTTGTTAGGTAGTTACCAATCCGTTATTGGGCTAGTGATTAGTAGTTAGGTTAGGTAGCGTTAGTTAGTTAGAGTTTAGGCTAGTTAGCTTAGTTAGTTAGTTAGCGTTTAGGTAGGTTAGTTAGGTAGGTTAGGTTAGGTGGTTAGGTTTAGTTAGCTTAGGTTAGGTTACTTAGGTTACTTAGGTTAGGTTAGCCGCATTAGTTAGGTTAGGTTAGATATTAGGTTAGGTTAGAGTGCTTTAGTTAATATAGTTATTAGTGTTTTAGTTAGTTAGGTTAGTTAGGTTAGTTAGGTTAGGTTATTACGTTAGGTTAGTTTAGTTAGTTAGGTTAGGTTGGTACGTTAGCTTAGTAGCGTTAGCGCTTAGGTATTATTTAGTTATTAGCCTTAGTTAGGTTACTTAGCTTAGATTAGTTGGTTATTTATTGGGGGTTAGCGTTTATTATAGTTAGGTTAGTTAGTCTAGTAGCTTAGTTATAGTTAGGTTTATTAGGTAGGTTAGCTAGGTTAGCGGTAGGTTAGTTGTAGTATAGTTACTACAGTCTATGGTTAGTTAGTAGTTATGGTTTAGCTTAGGCTTAGTTATTAGGTAGTAGCGTTAGGTTAGGTTTAGTTAGGTTAGGTTAAGCGTGGTTAGGCTTAGGCTTAGCTTAGTAGCCCGTTAGTTAGGTTAGTTAGTTAGTTTTAGCTAGTTATTAGGTTACGTTATCGTTAGCGCTTTAGGTTAGCTTTTTAGTTCAGCTTAGCGTTAGCGTTACGTAGAGTTAGTTAGTTAGGTTAGTATTAGTTATAGTTAGCTAGTTACTTATTAGTTATCGTTAGTTAGGTTAGTTAGCCTAGGTATAGGTTAGTTATGCTTATTACGTTAGCGTTAGTTAGCGTTAGGTTAGTTAGGTTAGGCTTAGCTCATTTAATTTTATTTGTTACCTTAGGTTAGCTAGTTATTATAGTAGGTTAGCTTAGCTTACGTTTAGTTAGCGTTATAGGTATTAGCCTTTAGGTAGGTTACGTTAGTTAGCGTTACGTTATATACGGTTAGTTAGCTTAGCGGTAGTAGTTAGCTTAGCTACGGTTAGCTTAGTAGCTTAGTTAGTTAGCTGAGGTAGTTAGGTAGGTAGTTAGTTAGCGTTAGGTTATTAGTTACGTTAGCTAGTAGCGTTAGGTTAGTTAGTTAGGTTAGTTAGGTTAGCTTAGGTAGTTAGCCTAGTAGTTAGTTAACGGTTAGTTATAGCTTAGTTAGTTAGTAGGTTACGTTAGTTAGTTAGTTAGCTTAGCGGTTAGTTAGCTTAGGTAGTTACCTTAGGTTACTTAGTTAGATTAGTTAGGTATTACTATAGGTTAGTTAGTAATAGTTAGTAGTAGCGTTTAGCTTAGTTAGTTAGGTCTAGCGTTAGTTACGTTACATTAGGTTAGCTTAGGTTAGGCTAGTAGTTAGTTAGTTAGGTTAGTATTATTAGCTTACCGTGAGCGTTAGTTAGTTAGTTACGTTAGGTAGTTAGCGTTAGTTAGTTAGGTTGTTTAGTTAGACTTAGTTAGGTTCAGTTAAGTTACGTTAGGTTATTAGGTTTAGTTACGTTAGGTTACGTTAGTTAGGTACCGTAGCTTACGTTAGGTTACGCTACGTTACGTTAGTTTAGGTACGTACCGTCATAGTTAGCCTAGCGTTAGGTATTAGTAGTAGTTAGTTATTACGGTTAGACTTAGGTTACGGTTAGCGTAGACTAGCGTAGGTTACGTTAGCGTTAGTATATTCTTAGCTTAGGCTTATAGTAGTTAGTAGGAGTTTAGCGGGTTAGGTTAGGTCTGGTTAGTTAGGTAGTTATGGGCTTAGTAGCGCTAGGTATTATTAGTTAGCGCTATTAGGTTAGGTTAGTTAGAGCGTTAGGTTAGCGTTAGTTAGGTTAGTTACTTTATTAGTTAGTTATTACTTAGCTTTCAGTTACGTTACGTTAGGTTAGGTTAGGTTATGTCTAGTTAGTTAGTTAGTTAGGTTAGTTAGGCGTTAGGTTAGGTTAGTTAGTTAGTAGGTTACTTAGTTAGTTAGTACGTTAGGTTAGCGTTAGCTTAGTTAGGTTAGGTAGGTTAGTTAGTTAGGTTAGGTAGGTTAGCTTAGCCTTAGGTTAGTTAGGTATAGTTAGTTATTACGTTAGTTAGCTTAGGTTTACTTAGGTTAGGTTAGGTCGTAGGTTAGCTGTAGCGTTATCTATATTATCCGTTAGGTTAGCTTAGGTTAGGCTTATTACCTTAGGTAGTACGTTAGCTTATAATAGTACGTTAGGTTAGGTAGGTTAGGCTTACTGAGTAGCTTATAGCGTTAGGTTACGTAGTTAGTTAAATACGCTTAGCGTTAGTTAGCGTTAGTTACGTAGTTAGTTAGCGTACGTTACGTAGCGTAGTAGGTCTAGGTATTAGGCTTAGCGTTAGTTAGTTAGGTTAGGTCTAGGTTAGTTTTACTTTACGTTAGGTTAGGTTAGGTTAGGTTACGTTAGCTCTTATTATTAGTAGGTTAGTTATTAGGTACGTGTAGGTTAGGTTTTAGCTGTATTAGTTATAGTTAGGTTAGGTTAGTACGTAGTTAGGTTCGTTAGTAGTTAGTTAGTTAGGGAGGCTTATTAGGTAGGTAGTTACGCTCTAGCTTATTTTATGGCTTAGTTAGTTAGCGTTAGTTCTTAGGTTAGGTTAGTTAGTTAGGTTAGTTTAGTGTTAGTTAGCTTAGGTTAGGTTAGCCGTTAGGTTAGTAGTTAGGTACGTTAGGTAGGTTACCGTTAGGTTAGTTAGGTTAGGTTAGGTTAGGTTAGTTAGTAGTTTAGCTTACGTTAGCGTTAGTTAGGTTAGCGTTAGTTATGTAGGTTGCTAGGTTAGCTTAGCTTAGTTACGTTAGCGTTACTTAGGTTAGTTAGTCATTTAGGTTAGCGTGAGTTATTTAGTATAGTTATTTAGGTTAGATTAGCTTAGGCTAAGGTTAGGTTAGTTAGTTAGTTAGTTAGGTATATATAGCTTAGTTAGCTTAGTCTAGGTTAGCTAGCTTAGCGTAGGCTTAGCTCTAGTTAGCTTAGTTACGCTTACGTTAGTTAGTGGAGCCGCTTAGTTAGCCTTAGTCTTATAGCTTAGGTTGGTTAGTTAGGTATTTAGTTACGTTAGGCTTATTTACGTAGTTACTTAGGCTTAGTTAGTTAGGTATGTTAGTTAGTAGTATTTAACGTTAGTTACTTAGGTTAGTTAGCTTATTAGTTAGTCTACGTTATTACTTAATTAGGTAGTTTAGTTAGTTAGGTTAGGTTAGGGCTTACCTCTATTAGGTGAGTTAGGTTAGGTTAGTTAGGTCTGATTATTATTATTAGGTTATTTTTTGTTTTTTGTTAGTTAGTACTAGCCGTTAGGGTTATGGTTAGCTTAGAATTTGTCCGAAGCGTTCGAAATAGCGTTAGTTAGTTAGCTAGTTAGGTTAGGTTAGTAGTTTAGTTAGGTTAGCTTATCTTAGTGTAGTTAGCTTAGTAGGCCTTAGTAGCGTTAGGTTAGTTAGCCGTTAGCTTATTAGGTTAGGTTAGTTAGCTTAGGCTGTACGTTATTAGGTTTAGCGTTTAGGTTTAGGTTACGGTTAGTTACCGTTAGGTTTAGTTTATTAGTTAGAGGTTAGTACGTTAGGTTAGTTAATTAGGTAGTAGGTTAGGTGTTAGCGTAGTTAGGTTAGTTAGCTTAGTTTAAGTTAGGTGTAGTTAGTTAGTTAGGTTAGGTCAGCGCTTAGTTACCTTAGTTTATGTTTAGTTAGTTAGGTTATAGTCTAGGTATAGGTTAGGTTAGGTTAGCGATAGTTAGGTACGTTAGCGTTAGCTTGGTTAGCTTTAGAGTAGTTAGCGTTAGGGGGTAGTAGGGATTAGTTAGGTTACGTATAGATTATTTAGGTTAGGTTGGCTTAGTTAGGTTAGGTTAGCGTAGTTAGGCTTAGCGTTATGTAGCTTAGGTTAGTTATTAGCTTAGGTTAGTAGGTAGTGTTGTTAGTTAGCCGTTAGTTAGCTTAGGTTAGTTTAGTTATTAGGTTAGGCTTACGTGAGTTAGCTTACAGCGTTAGCCGTTTTAGGTTAGCGTTAGTTAGTTAGTTTAGGTTAGCGTTAGTTTAGCGTTAGGTAGGTTAGTTAGGTTAGGTAGGTTACGTTACGTTAGGGTATGTTAGGTTAGGTTAGCGTTAGGCTTAGGTTGAGGTTAGGTTAGTTAGCGCTAGGTTAGGTAGGTTAGTTAGGTTAGGTTATTAGGTTAGCGGTAGGTTAGGTAGCGTTAGTTAGTCTAGGTTAGTAGCTTTAGCTAGGTTATGTTGTTAGCTTAGGTTAGTTAGCCGTTAGGCTAGTTAGGTTAGGTTAGGTTAGGTTAGTTAGCTTAATTAGCTTAGGTCAGGTTAGGTTAGGTTATTACGTTAGGTTAGGTTAGGTTAGTTAGCTTAGTTAGTTAGGTTAGTTAGTTAGTAGTTAGTTAGTAGGTCTAGGTTAGCGTTAGTTAGTTAGTTTACGTTTAGGTTAGGTTAGGTTAGCTTAGGTTAGCTTAGTTCACGAAAACTTAGGATATTGTTGTTAGCCGTTATGTTAGTTAGGTTAGCTTATAGCGTTAGGTTAGGTTAGTTTAGGTTAGCAAGTTAGCTTAGGTTAGCGTTAGTTAGTTAGCCGTGAGGTTACGTATAGTATACTTATCGTTAGTTGCGCTTAGTGAGGTTAAGCTTACGTTAGGTTTAGCCGGTAGGTAGTTAGGTTATTATTAAGTTACGTTAGGTTAGGTTAGTTAACGTCTAGCGTCTAGTTTAGCGCTTAGTAGGTTAGTTTAGCGTATAGCTATTAGTTAGTAGGCTTAGTTAGGTTAGTTATGGTTAGGTTTACGTTAGGTTACTGTAGGTTAGGCTTAGCTTATTTAGTTATGTTAGTTTAGTAGGTTAGTTAGCTTACGTTAGGCTTTAGGTTACCGTTAGTTAGTTAGCAGTAAGTTTAGAGTTAGGTTAGTTATGGTTAGTTAGTTAGGTTAGGTTAGGTTAGCCGTTAGGTTACGTTAGGTTAGTTAGGTTAGCGCTTAGGTTAGGTTAGGCTTAGGTAAAATAGCTAAAAGGTAGTTAGCCCGTTAGGTTAGTTACGTTAGGTTAGGTTAGGTTAGTAGGTTATGCCTTAGCGTTAGCGTAGCCCGTTAGCGTTAGTTAGGTTGGCTTATTAGTTAGTTACGTTAGGGTAGTTAGGTCTGGCCGTTAGCGCTAGCTTTAGGTTAGGTTACGGTTAGGTTAGTTAGGTTAGTTTAGGTTAGGTTAGGTTATGCCAAGGTTAGTTAGTTAGTTAGGCTTAGTTAGCTTAGTTATCAAACATGATCAGTATGATTGGTAGGTTAGGTCTAGGCTACGTAGGTTAGGCTTAGTTTAGTTAGTTATTAGTTAGCCTGTAGGTTAGTTAGGTTAGTTAGTTAGACTTAGGCTTAGGCTTAGTTGAGGTTACGTAGCTTAGGTTACGTTAGTTAGCGCTTAGGGTAGTTAGTTAGCGTTAGCTTAGTAGTTAGTTTAGGTTAGTACGTTAGCGCTTAGCGGTTAGCCTTAGTATAGTTAGTTTAGCTTTAGTTAGGTTAGCGTAGGCTTAGCTTGTTACGTGTAGGTTACCGTTAGTAGTTATGTTAGGTATAGTTTAGGTAGGTTAGGCTTAGGTTATTAGTAGTTAGCGTAGGTGAGGTTAGCGCTTACGTTACGGTTAGTTAGTTAGGTTAGGCATTACGTTAGCGTTAGTTAGGCTTAGGCTTAGTTAGGCTTAGGTAGTAAGTTAGCACGCTTAGTTAGCTTAGGTCTAGCTTTAGTTAGGTTAGGTAGTTAGTTAGGTCTAGTTAGCCGTTGATTAGGTTAGCTTACCGTTAGTTAGTTAGCGTAGCTGGTTAAGTTAACGAAAGGTTTGCTTAGGCTTAGGTTAGATTTACCTTAAGCGCTTAGGTTAGGTTAGGTAGCTGTTAGGATAGGTTACATTAATTAGCTTAGTTTAACGCTGTAGTTCCGTTAGGTTAGGTTAGCCGCTGTAGGTACGTTAGCTTAGGTTAGTTAGCGTGAGGTTACGTTAGGTGTAGCGTTAGCGTTAGCTTAGGTTAGGCTGAGTTACGGTTATACGTTAGAGCTTAGTTAGTTACGCGTTAGGTTAGGTTAGGGTAGTTAGTTAGGTAGTAGGTTAGCGTTAGCGTTAGTTAGGTTAGTTAGCCGCTTAGTTAGCCGTGTTACGTTAGTAGGTTAAGCGTTAGATAGTTAGCGTTAGTTACGCGTTAGTTAGCGTTAGCTTAGTTAGGTTAGGTTAGTTAGTTGTAGTTTAGTTAGATAGAATAATAGGTTAGTTAGTAGGTTAGCTTAGGTTAGCGTTAGGTTAGGTTAGTTAGCTTATGTTAGGTTAGGTTGTTACGGTTAGGTTAGCGTTAGACGTTAGTTAGGTTAGTGGCTTTAGGTTAGTTAGTTAGGTTAGTTAGAGTTAGCGTTAGTTAGCCGTTATTATGTTAGGCATTAGTTAAGACTTAGTTACGTTAGGTTAGTTAAGCTTAGTTAGTTAGGCTTAGCGCTTAGGTTACGGTTAGTTAGGTTAGCGTTAGGTTAGTTAGTTAGGTTACCGTTAGGTTAGCCAGTTAGTTAGTTATGTTAGGTAGCGTCTAGCCGTTAGTAGGTTAGGTTCAGCTATATGTTACGTTAGGCCTAGGTTAGCTTAGGTTAGGTTAGGTCTACGTTTACGCCTTAAGAGTTAGGTTATGGTAGTTAGCTTACTTAGTTAGTTATTAGCCGTTAGGTTAGGTCAGTTAGTTAGGTACGTTACGTTTTACGTAGGTTAGGTATTACGTTAGCGCTTAGTTAGGTTAGGTTAGGTTTAGCTAGGTTAGGTTAGGTAGCGTTACCTTAGGTTAGTTAGGTTTAGGTTAGGTTATTAGCGCTGTAGTCATAGTTATGTTAGGTTAGCGTTAGTTACGGTTAGGTTAGCTATAGTTAGCTTAGGTATAGGTTAGGTTAGGTTAGCTTAGCCTAGGTTAGGTTAGGTTAGGTTAGCGTTAGGTTAGGCTTAGTAGTTAGTTAGTAGTTAGTTAGTTAGGTTAGCATTAAACCGTAACGTTAGGTTAGGTTAGCGTTAGGTTAGGTTAGGTTAGGTTTAGGTGTAGGTTAGGCTTAGGCTTAGCGTAGTTAGCGTAGTTAGCTTAGCTTAGTCGCTTAGGTTAGTTAGGTTACTTAGTTAGGTTAGGTGTTAGGTATAGTTAGGTTAGGTTAGGTTAGGTAGTTACCTTAGTTAGGTTAGCGTTAGTTAGGTTAGTTAGCGTTAGCGTTAGCTTAGTCTAGGTATAGTTAGTTAGCGTTGTAGTTAGTTAGGTCTAGTTAGGTTATGTTAGGTAGTTAGTTAGGTTAGGTTAGCGTTAGGTATTAGCGTTAGGTTATATAGGTTAGCGTTAGCTTAGTTGGGTTATTAAGTTCGGTTAAGCCTAGTTAGGTTAGGTAGGTAGTTAGGTATAGCCGTCTACGCTTAGTTAGTTAGGTTTAAGTTAGGCTTAGCAGTTTAGGTTAGGTTAGTAGTTAGTTAGTTAGGTTAGTTAGGTTTAGGTTAGGTTATGTAGCTTAGCGTTAGGTTAGGCTTAGGTTAGGCTTAGGTTAGGCTTAGCATAAGTTAGGTTAGTGTAGGTTAGGTTAGGTTCAGTGCGTTAGTTAGGTTAGGTTAGCTTAGGCTTTAGGATTAGGTTAGGTTAGGTGTAGGCTTGGTATAGGGTATCATTTGTTTAACTCGCGTTAGGTTAGGTTAGGTTAGGTTAGGTTTAGGTTAGGTTGGTTACCTTAGCTTAGCGTTAGCTTGCTTAGATTAGTTAGGTTAGGTTAGGTTAGCGCTTAGGTTAGTTAGTTAGGTTAGGTTAGGTTAGGTGTAGCCGTTAGTTAGTTAGGTGAGGTTAGGCTTAGAGTTACGTTATGTTACGATTAGCGCTAGGCTAGGTTAGGTTAGTTAGGTCTGCTTAGACTAGGTTAGGTCTGGATAAGTTAAATTCGTTAGGTTAGTTAGCGTTAGTTAGCGTTTAGTAAGGTAGCCGTTACGTTAGTTTAGGTTAGTTAGTTGGTTAGTAGCCGTAGGCTTAGTTAGGGATAGTTAGGTTAGCTTAGGTTAGTTACGGTTAGTAGGTAGTTACGTTAGTTAGTTAGCGTAGCGCCTTAGCGCTTAGCGTTGCTTAGTAGCCGTTAGGCTTATCGGTAGTTCAGGGCTATAGGTAGCGTTAGGTTAGTTAGTTAGCTGAGCCGCCTTAGTTTAGTTAGGGTTAGGTTAGGTAGGTTAGGTTAGGTTAGTTAGGTTAGCTTAGTCAGTTAGGTTAGATTAGCTTAGGTTAGGCCTTAGTTAGTTAGTTACGGCTAGTGTTAGGTTAGGTAGGTAGGCTTAGTTAGCTTAGGCTTAGAGTAGGTTAGGTTAGTTAGCTTACGCTTAGGTTACTTAGGTGTAGGCTTAGGTTAGCCGTTAGTAGTTAGCGTTAGGTTACGGTTAGTGGGTAGCTAGTTAGGTCTACGTTAGGTTAGTTAGGTTAGTGTCATTAGTCACCTCAAGATACCTTGGAACAGAGTTAGTTAGGTTACCGCTTAGGTTAGGTTAGCGTCTAGGTTAGGTTACGTTAGGTTAGGCTTAGGCTTAGGCTTAGCCTTAGCGCTTAGGTTAGGTTAGCGTAGGTTAGGTTAGGATTAGTTGGTTAGGTTAGGTTAGGTGGCTAGTTAGGCTTAGCGTTAGGTTAGTTACGGTTAGTCTAGTTAGGTTATGTTAGTTATTAGGTTAGGTTAGCGTATAGGTTAGGTTAGCGTTAGGTCTAGTTAGGTTAGGCTTAGCTGTAGGTTAGCGTTAGCGCTTAGCACGTTAGGCTCTAGCGTATATCGTGTTAGTTAGCTTAGCGCTTAGGTTAGGCTTAGTTACGTTACTTAGCGTTACGTTAGGTTAGCGTTAGTTAGTACGTATAGGTTAGGCTTAAGGTTAGCCGTTATTAGTAGGTTAGCCCGTTAGTGTAGGTTAGTTAGCGTTAGGCTTAGGTTAGGCTTAGGTTATGTTAGGTTAGGTGGAGTTAGGTTATTAGGTTAGTTAGGTTAGCGTTATAATTTAGGATAGGATAGGTTTAAGTTAGCGTTAGGTTAGGTTAGTTCAGCTCTAGTATAGCGTAGTTAGCGTAGGTTAGTTAGGTTAGCGTACGGTTAGCGTTTTAGGTTAGGTGTAGGTTAGTTATTAGGCCTTAGTTAGCTTAGGTAGGTTAGGTAGGTTAGGGTTAGTTAGGTAGGTTAGTTAGTTAGTTAGTTAGGTTAGCCGTTAGTTAGGTTAGGTTACCAGCTTAGGTTAGCGCTTAGCGTTAGTTAGTTAGGCTTAGCTTAGACTTCTGAAGATTCCATAAGAAAGGGCAGTAATCTGGGATTAGTTAGGTTAGGTTAGGTAGCCTAACCTAAGGTTAGGTTACGGTTAGGTTAGGTTAGGTTAGCGTTCTATTTAGGTTAGGTTAGCGTTAGAGTTACGTTAGTTTAGGTGTACCGTGTAGCGTTAGGTTAGTTAGGTCTACCGTGAGTTAGGCTTAGGTAGTTAGTTAGGTTAGGTTAGGTCTTAGTTAGGCTTAGGTTAGGTTAGCCGTTAGGTTTAGGTATAGGTAGGTTATTAGGTTAGCTCTGGTTAGGTTAGGTTAGTTAGGTTAGCGTTAGGTTAGCGTTAGCGTTAGGTAGGTTAAGGAGGTAGTTAGTTAGCGTTAGTTACTTAGTTAGGTTAGGTTAGGCTTAGAATAGGCTATTAGGATATTGAATTTAGCCGCTTAGGTTAGGTCTTGAGGTCTTAGGCTAGGTTACGTTAGGTTAGGTTAGGTTAGGTTAGTTAGTTAGTTAGCGTTAGTTAGCCTAGGTGTAGGTTAGGTTAGGCTAGGTTAGTTAAGGTTAGCGTTAGGTTAGGTTAGGTTAGCTTAGCGTTAGTTAGGTTACGTTACTTAGCGTAGCGTTAGTTAGTTAGTTTAGGTTAGGTTAGTTACTTAGTTAGGTTAGCGTAGTAGACGTTAGGTAGGTTAGTTAGAAACGTTAGGTGTAGTTAGGTTAGGTTAGCGTTTAGCCGTTTAGGCTTAGCGTTAGGTTAGGCTTAGGCTTAGGTATAGGTTAGGTTAGTTAGTTAGGTTAGGTGAGTTAGGTTAGGGCGATTAGGTTAGCGTTAGTGTAGTTAGTTAGTTAGGCTTAGCCAATTGAGTTAGGTTAGTTAGGTTAGGCTGAGTTAGGTTAAGGTCGAGGTTAGGTTAGGTTAGGTATAGCGTTGTAGGTTAGCGTTGTTAGTTAGCGAGGTTAGCGTTAAAAGCTTAGTTAGCACGTTAGCGTTAGGTTTAGCTTAGCGTTAGGTTAGCGTTAGTTAGCGCCTTAGTTATAGCTTTAGTAGTCTACGTGTAGGTATAGGTTAGGCCTTAGCCGTTAGGCTTACGGTTACGTTAGGTATAGGTATAGTTAGGTTAGGCTAGGTTAGGTTAGCGTTAGGTTAGGCTTAGGATAGGGTGTAGGTGAAGGTGTAGGTTAGGTTAGGTTAGTTAGCGGTTAGGTTAGTGTTAGGTTAGGTTAGCCCCGCTTAGGTTACCGTAGTGTAGCGTTAGCCGTTAGCTTAGCTAGCGTTAGCGTTAGGTTAGGTTAGGTCTAGGTTAGGTTGGTACGTTAGGTGAGCTTAGGTTTAGTTAGTAGGTTAGGCTTAGCTTAGGTTAGGTTAGCGTAGTTAGGTTAGTTTAGTTAGTTAGTTTAGGTAGCGTGTAGGTTAGGTTAGTTAGTGCTGTACATTTGTTAGGTCTAGGGTTAGTGTATTTTTGTTTACGCTTACGTTAGCTTAGGTTAGCGCTTAGCGTTAGCTTAGGTCTAGCCGTCTAGGTAGCTTAGGTCTAGGTTAGGTAGTTAGGATAGCCAGAAGCAGAAGAAGTATACGAGGAAGAGGTTGGTAAGTTAGTTAGGTTAGGTTAGGTAGGTTAGGCTAGCGTTAGGTATAGTTAGGCCTCGTATAGTTAGCGTTAGCGTTAGTCTAGCGTCTACGTTTACCGTTACGGTTAGCGCATACGTTAGCTTATGCCGTTTAGTCTAGCTCGCTTAGTTAGGATTAGGTTAGGTATGGGTACTGAATATTGAATGGCGACCTATATTTAGGTTAGATAGGTATAGTTACTTAGGGGATTAGGTGAGGTTGGCTGTAGGTTAGGTTAGGTAGTTTAGCCTAGATTAGGTTAGTTAGGTTAGTTAGGTTAGTTAGGTTAGGTTAGTGACGTTACAAGTTAGGTTAGTTAGCGTTAGGTTAGCCGTTAGGTTAGCGTTAGCGTCCTAGGTGTAGGTTAGTCTTAGTTAGCCGTTAGTTAGGTTAGCTGTAGTTGGCTTAGGTTAGGTTAGTTAGGTTAGTCTAGGTTAGTTAGGCCATTAGGTTAGCGTTTAGTCTTAGTTAGTGTTTATGATGTGATGGTGAAGGTAACCACGCCCTTAGTTAGGTTAGGTTTCTAGTCTAGCTAGGTTAGCTAGCGCCTTGAGGTTAGTTAGGTCTAGTTTATGGTTAGGTTAGCCCGTTACGGTTAGTGTTAGTTAGTTAGGTTAGTTAGGTTAGGTGTAGATTAGCGTAGGTTAGCTTAGGTAGGTTAGCGTTAGGTTAGCGTTAGGTCAGGTTAGTTGAGCTTAGGTACGTTAGCGTTAGGTTAGGTTAGCGTTAGGTCTAGGTTAGGTTTACGGTACGTACGCGTTAGGCTTAGCGCTTAGGTTAGCGTTAGGTTAGTAGCCTTAGGTTAGGTTAGCGTAGCCGCTTAGCGCTTAGGTTTAGGTATAGTTAGTTAGTTAGCGTTAGGCTTATCGCTTAGCGTTAGTTAAGGTTAGGCTTAGCCGTTAGCGTTAGTGTTAGGTTAGGTTAGGTTAGGTTAGGTTAGGTTATTCTAGGTTAGTTGCTTAGGTGTTGGGCTAGTAGGTTAGGTTAGGTTAGGTTACCGCTTAGGTGATAGTTTAGCTTAGGTTAGGTAGGTTTAGGTTAGCGTTAGGTTAGGCGTCTAGGTTAGGCTTAGCGCTTTTAGTTAGGTTATATTAGTTAGGCTTTAGTTAGCTTAGGTTAGTTAGTTAGTTAGGTTAGTGAGGATCTTAGTTAGTTACGTTAGGTTAGTTAGGTTAGTTAGGGCTTAGGTTAGGCTTGGTTAGAGTTAGTTAGGTTTAGGTTTAGTAGTATAGCTTAGGGTTAGCGCTTAGCGTAGGTAGTTAGGTTAGGTTAGTTAGCGTTAGCGTTAGCGTTAGTAGGTTAGGCTTAGTTAGGTTAAGCGTTAGTTAGTTAGCTAGTTAGCGTTAGCGTTAGGTTAGGTTAGGTTAGGTTAGCTTAGGTTAGCCTTTAGTCTAGGCTTAGTTAGGTTAGCCTTAGGTGTAGGCTTAGGTTACGTTAGGTTAGCGTTAGGTGTAGGGTTAGGCTGAGGCTTAGGTATTAGCATCTTACTTTTTAGACACAAGTTGAGTTAGCGTTAGCGTTAGCGTTAGGCTTAGGTTAGGTTAGTTAGGCTCTTGAAGTTTTTATTATTTTTAAGTGCTGTATTTTGCTTATCTCCATTTTATGAGTCAACTGATAGGTTTAAGTTAGCGTTAGGTTAGGTTACGTTAGGTTAGTGTGCATTTAGGTTAGGTTAGTTTAGTTCAGGTTAGCGTTAGCTTAGGTTAGCGCTAGGTCTAGGTTAGTTAGTTAAAAAAACGTAGGTAGCGTTACGTATAGGTTAGTTAGCGTCTATGGTTAGGCTTAGCCGGTTAGTAGGTTAGGTTAGTTAGCTGTAGGTTACGGTTAGTTAGCTTAGCGTTAGGTGTAGGTTAGGTTAGGTTACCGTTTATAATCTACATTTCACCTTAGTTAGTTAGGTTTAGCGTTACGTTTAGGTTAGGTAGTTTAGGGTTACGCGTTAGCCGTTAGGGTAGGTTAGCGTTAGCGCTTAGCGCTTAGGTTAGTTAGTTAGGCCTAGTTAGGTTAGCGTTAAGTGTAGGCTTAGGCATTAGCGTTACGTTAGGTTAGTCTAGTTAGGCCTTAGGTTAGGTGTAGTTAGGCTTACAGCGTTAGGTTAGTTAGCGGTAGGTTAGGTAGGTTAGGTTAGTCTTAGCCGTTAGGTTAGCTTAGCTTAGCTTAGGTCTAGCGTTAGGCGTATACGCGTAGCGTTAGCCGTAGATCTTTCGTTAACGTGCCTAGGTCCGCGTTAGCCTTAGGTTAGCTTAGCGTTAGCGTAGGTTAGACGCTTACGTTAGGCTTAGCGTATAGTTAGGTTTAGCGTTAGCGTTAGCTTAGCGTTAGTATAGCGTTTAAGGTTACGTTAGGTTAGGTACGTTAGTTTAGGCTTTAGCGGTTAGCCGCTTACGGTTAGGTTGGTTAGCTAGTTAGTCTTAGTCTAGGTCTAGGTTAGTTAGGCTTAGGTTAGGTTAGGTTCGGTTAGGTTAGGTTTACGCTTAGCGTTAGGTAGCTTAGTTAGTTATGTTAGGCTGTAGGTTAGGGTTAGGTTAGTTACTTAGGTTAGTTAGCCGTAGTTAGCCGAGGTTAGGTTAGTTAGTGTAGTTAGTTAGTGATACCCGTTTAGGTTAGGTTAGCGTTAGGTTCAGGTTAGGTTAGGTTACGAGTAGGTTTACGTTAGGTTAGTGTAGGTTAGTTAGGTGAGGTTAGGCTTAGGTTAGCTTAGCTTAGGTTGTGTAGGTGTACGTTAGGTTAGGTTAGTCAGCGTCTAGGTTAGGGTAGTTACGCGCTTTAGGTTACGCGTTGGTTACGCTTAGTTAGCTTCAGGTTAGGTTAGGTTAGGTTAGCCGTTAGTTAGCTATAGGTTATTACGTAGCGCTTAGCCGCTTAGGTCTAGCGTTAGTGTAGGCTTAGCGCTTAGTTTACGCTTAGGTTAGCCAGGTTAGGTTAGTTAGGCTTAGTTAGGTTAGGTTAGGCTTAGGTTAGGTTAGGAGGGTTAGGTTAGGTAGGTTACGCTTAGGTGTGCGTCTAGGTTAGTTGAGCTTAGGTTAAGCGTGGGTAGTTAGGTTTAGCGTTAGCTTAGGCTTAGTGCTTAGAGTTAGCCGTTAGCTTAGGTTAGGTTAGGTTAGGTGAGGTTACGTTACCGTCTACGTAAGTTAGTTAGGTTAGTTAGGCTTAGTTAGGTCTAGGGTAGTATGCGTTACGTATAGCTTAGTTCAGCCTTAGCGTTAGCGTTAGTTAGCCGTTTAGGTTAGCTTACGTTATGTTAGGTTAGCTTTAGCCCGTTACGTTAATTAGTTTGTCAGTGCGTTAGTTAGGTTAGGTTAGCGTTAGGTTAGCGCTTGATGTTAGCCGTACTAGGCTTAGCGTTAGCGTTAGCTCTTAGTTAGTTAGGTTAGGCTTAGGTTAGCGCTTAGGTTAGCACACTAGTTGGCGTTAGGTTAGGCTTGGTTAGCCGTAGGTTAGTTAGGTTAGAGCGTTCCTTACGAAACCCGCTGTAGGTTAGGTTAGGTTACGTAGGTTAGGTTAGGTAGTTAGACTAGGTTAGGTTAGTGGTTAGGTTAGGTTAGTTAGTTAGCGTTAAGGTTTAGTCTAGCTTGAGGCTTACGTTAGGTTAGGTTTAGGTTTATGCTTTAGCGTTTAGGTTAGCCCGTTAGTTAGCGTTAGGTTAGTAGGTTAGGTTAGCCGTTAGGTTACGTTAGGTTAAGTTAAGTTAGTTAGGTTTAGTTAGTTAGGTTAGGCTTAGGTTGAGTTAGGTTAGGCTTAGCCCGTTAGGTTAGCGGGCTTAGCGCTTTAGTTAGTTAGGTTAGTTAGGTTAGCCTGTTAGGTTAGGCTTTAGGTTAGGTTAGGTTAGGTTAGGTTAGGCTTAGCGCTTAGTTAGGCTTTAGGTTACTTATATTGCGTCACGCTTGATTAGGTTAGGTTAGCTTAGGTTAGGTTAGGTTAGGTTAGGTTAGGCTTATGTTAGGTTAGGTTAGGTTAGTTAGTTAGGTTAGGTTAGGTTAGGTTAGCGTGTAGTTAGGTATAGCGTTACGCTTAGGTTAGGATGATAGATGCAGCTGTTCATTTATCGATTAGGTTCAGCGTTAGGCTTACCTTAACGTTAGCGTTAGCGTTAGCGTTAACGTACGCCCTTAGTTAGGTTAGGTTAGGTTAGGTTAGGTTACGTTAGCCTATAGGTTAGGTTAGGTTAGCCTGTAGGTTAGGTTAGGTTAGGTTAGCGTTAGCGTTAGAGTTTAGGTTAGCCGTTCTATCGCTTAGGTTAGGTTAGCTGTGTGGTAGTTAGTTAGGTTAGGTTAGCGTTAGGTTAGGTTAGCGTTAGGTTATCTTAGGTTAGGTTACGTGTTAGGTTAGTTAGGTTAGCATTAGCGTTAGCTTTAGCTAGTTAGGTTAGTTCAGTTAGCTTAGGGTTAGCTTAGGTTAGGTGTAGGTTAGCGTTTGGTTGGGGGTAGCCGTTAGGTTAGGCTTAGGTGTAGGACATTGACTATCCATATAGGTTAGGGTTAGGTTAGGGTAGGATAGGCTTAGGCTAGCGTTAGGTTAGGTTTAGGCTTAGTTAGTTAGCGTTTAGGTTAGCCGTTAGGTAGCGTCTAGGGTTAGTCTAGTAGCGTCTTAGGTTAGCTTAGCTTAGCCGTTCAGCCGTTAGGTTTAGTTAGCTTAGGTTAGGTTAGGTTAGCGTTAGGTTAGGCTTAGCGTAGGTGTAGTTAGTTAGCCGTGTAGGCTTAGCCGTTAGTTAGTTAGCGTTACGTTACCGTTAGTTACGTGTAGCGTTATTAGTTAGGTTAGGACTTAGTAGGTTAGGTAGCGTTAGGTTAGTTAGTTATGTTAGGTTAGGTAGCGTTAGGTTAGGTTAGGTTAGTTAGGCTTAGCGTTAGCGTTAGCGTTAGCGTTGAGGTTAGGTTAGGTTAGTTAGTTAGCTTATAGGTTAGCGTTGTTAGTAGTTAGGCTTCGTTAGCTTAGGTTAGGTTAGTTAGGTTAGGTTAGTTAGGTTAGCCTGTTAATTTAAATTTGGTATAGTCCCCGTTAGGTTAGGTTAGGTTAGGCTACGCTAGGTTAGCTTACGTGTAGGTTAGGTTAGCTTAGGGCTTAGGTTAGCTTAGCTTAGCTTAGGTTAGCGTTAGCGTTTAGCGCCTTAGCGTTAGTGGTTAGTAGTGTTAGGATTAGGCTTAGTTAGTCTAGGTTAGGTTAGGTTAGCCGTTAGCTTAGTTAGGTTAGCGTTACCGTTAGTGAGGTTAGGCTTAGGTTGTAGGTTGGGTAGGTATAGGTTAGCGCTCTAGTTAGGTTAGTTAGGTTTTAGGTGTAGTTACGCTTAGCCGTTAGCGTTATGTTAGCGTTAGTTACGTTACGCTTAAGTGTAGGCTGTAGCGCCTTAGTTACGTGTAGGCTTTAGGTTAGCGTTAGGTTAGGTTAGTCTAGGTTAGGTTAGGCTTAGGTTAGGCTTAGGTTAGCGTTAGGTGGTTAGTTACCGCTTAGGTTAGGTTAGCGTTAGGTTAGTTAGTTAGGTTAAGGTTAGGTTATGTTAGCGTTAGGTATAGCTTAGCGTTAGGCTTAGGTAGGCTTAGGTTAGTTAGCGTTAGCGTTACGTAGCGTTTAGCTTAGGCTTATTTAGCGTTAGGTTAGGTTAGGCTTCTAGGTTAGGTTAGGCTTAGTTAGTTTAGGCTTAGTTAGGTTAGGTGTAGGTTAGGTTAGGTTACGCTTAGCGTTAGTTAGTTAGTTAGTTAGCCAGTTAGTTAATAAGTTAGTTAGTTGGTTAGTTAGTTAGCTAGTTAGGTTAGGTTAGTTAGGCTTAGGTGTAGCCCGTCTAGCGTGTAGTTAGGCTTAGGTTACGTTAGCTTAGTTACGTTAGCGTTAGTTAGTTAGTCGTTAGCGTTAGCGATTAGGTACGAGTTAGGTTAGGACGCTTAGTAGCTTAGTGTATTAGTTAGCCCCGTTAGCTCGTCTTGTTAGCTTAGGTTAGGTTAGTTAGGTAGGTTAGCTTAGCGTTAGTTAGCTTAGCGTTAGCGTTAGGTTACGCGTTAGGCTTAGGTTAGCCTTAGTTAGCTTAGGTAGCGTTAGCGCTTAGGCTTAGGTTAGGTTAAGGCTTAGTTAAGGTTGCCTAGTTTAGCGTTACGTTAGGTTAGTTAGGTTAGTTAGTTAGGTTAGTAGCGTTAGGTTACGTTAGCGTTAGCTTAGAGCTTAGCGTTAGTTGTTAGGTTACGTTGATGTTTACGATTAGGTTAGGTTAGGCTTACGGTTAGCGTAGTTAGGCTTAGCTTAGGCGGTAGCTTAGATGTACGTAGGTTAGGTAGTTACGTGTAGCCGTTAGAGTTAGGTTTAGGTTAGGTTAGGTAGCTTAGGTTAGGTTAGGTTAGGTTAGGTTAGGTTAGGCGTTAGGTTAGCTTAGCTTAGGTTAGCTTAGGTTAGCGTCTAGTCTAGTTAGTTAGATTAGGTTAGTTAGGTAGGTTAGGTTTAGCTTAGTTACTTAGGCTTTACCTCTAGCGTTAGGTTTGCTAGGTATAGTTAAGTTTGAGTAGGTTAGATTAGTTAGGCTTAGGTTAGTTTAGGGTTAAGTTAGGTTAGTTTAGCTTAGGCTATAGCGTTAGGCTTAGCGCTTAGTTAGGCTCTAGTCATAGGTTAGTTAGGTCTAGGCTTAGTTTAGGTTAGTTAGCGTTAGGTTAGCCGTTTAGGTTAGGTTAGGCTGTAGGTTAGGCTTAGCGTTAGCCTTAGTTAGCTTTAGGTTAGGTTAGCTGAGGTTAGTTAGGTTAGGTGTACGCTTACCGTGAGGTTAGTTAGCGCTTAGGTTAGGTTTAGCCTTAGGTTAGTTAGTAGGTTAGCGTTAGCGTTTAAGTCTACCAAAAAACTTAGTTAAGTTAGGGGTGATGGCCTAATTCTTGATAAGGATAATATAGTAGAAAGTGTAAATGTAGTATAGTGGTGGAATAAATAAAGCTAGGATTGTTATATGCTTAAATAAAAAGATAGTAATACAAGTAACAGTATTTCGATTATTATCAAATGCTTCTATTCTATACACAAATGCTCATAGCCTTATAGAAATAAAAAAAAATGAACTGATTCGCTGTGCCATATGGTATGAAAGGGTTGGGGAATTATGCATTATAGAAAATATTAGGTTTTTGGATTTGTAGGAGAGAATTTTTGGACAAAGATCTTTTTTTGCAGAAAACGGAGTGGACTTCACTCAAGTCGTAAAGGTGTTAAGCTTTTCAGTGAAAGTTTTTAAACTTTTCTACACAAAAAAAAGTTAGTAAAGTTAGGGGTGATGGGCTAATTCTTGATAAGGATAATAGTAGAAATGGTAACTGCAGTAGTGGGGTAATAAATAAAGCTAGGATTGTTAAATAAAAAATAAATAAAAAGATAGCAATACAAGTAACCGTATTTCGATTATCACAAATGCTCATAGCCTTATAGAAAAAAAAATGAGCTGATTCGTTATGTCATAAAGGAGAATCTAGACATTATTTGTATTACTGAAGCAGGGTTTAGTGCATTTTATGCATAGAGACTCCTTTCAGGAATATGAAATAGAAGACAGATTCACTTTATTTATTACCACTGCATAAAGGAAAAGGGAAAGGGTGGTGGTGCTGCGCGCCCTTCCCCTCCTCATTAAAAATTAATATTCAATCTGTTGCTAATGACTGATTATTTAAACAAATCATGATGGGTAGATAATATATTATGATACAATTAAATCAATACTAAGAATGGGCATTCTATGACCTACTTGGTCAGGGTCAGAATTAGAAGCAGAAATGGGGAAAAGAATTTAGATGAGCATGCCACAGTAAAGAAATAGGTATAAGTCAAATTGGGTGTTTTTAATTTCCCTGGCATTCAATGGGATTCCTGTGTGGTTTACTTTGAAATTTGGTGTATTTAAATGTTGTAGCCATATTTTTTTTGTACAGGTCCACGAACCTACAAGACACTGTGCACTGTTAAGACTTAATATTAAATACGTGAAAAATGAAAGGTGAGTTGAGTGAGAATTTAAGAGTTTAGTGACCATAACATAATTAGATTTGAATATGAATGAAGCATGCCCAAAGTGCAAGTTAATAAGGAAAAGATCTTAGATTTCCAAATGGCAATTTTAAACAAATTACGAACCATGCTTAGTATAACTGACCAGAATAGGAGTTTAAGACCAAAACTGTTTTTCACTGTGGGAAATTTTAAGCACAGTCGCTTTACCATTAAGCTACAGTGTATGTTTAAAGATAAACCCATTAGGGTGGTGAAGAGAAAAAATATTTGATGAATAAAGAGATGAGAGAAAATCAATGAAAAGCTTTTAAAATATTCAAGGGTAGTAATAGGGAGAATGATTTAGAAAATTATAGGAAAAATAGGAAATGAACTTAGTCAGAGTTGGTAGGTTTGAAGAGAGAGGAGAGAGGTAGAAATTAATTTAGCAAGGAATAGTAATAAGGACCTGAAGAAATTTTTTTAGCTTTATAAATTTAAAAGTAAGAATTTAGGACATTAGTCCAATTAAATGATGAAAATTTAGTGAGTTCAGATCAGGAGTTGGGAAACATTTTCAAAAGATTTTTTGCTAACATTTACTGAGAAAATTAGAATAGTATGGGAGAATTAATATGTTCTGGTATGCATGGGGCAAATAGACTTACAGAATTTGAATTTGAGGCAGGGTTGGTGATTTTTTAAAAAAAAATAAAAAAAAATAAAAAAAATCAATGATTTTTATGATTTGATTTTTTTAAGCACAAATTGCCTTTTAAATTTATTATTTGATAGAAATTAGTAAATAATCCTAATTGATTACCTAATTAATAATAGTTATAGTAAATGATAATTATTATTTTATTTATGTAAGTTATTTTAAATCTTAAGCCGTCGGGCGTGACGGTGACGTGGGACCCTGTAGGTCGCTTATAACTGGTCTCCCGACTTCCCTAATGCACTTTTTGGAAATTTTTTTTGTTTGTAATCACGGCCCTATAGTCGGGCATAAGCACATGCAAAAAAATAATAATGTAATTCTAATAATAAAAGTTTTATTAAAGTTTGAAATATAACGCCGAGTCAGCCTGACCGTGGGGTGACTCGACCACAATTGAGGGGTGACTCGGACCATCTGTTTAAATTCGTCTTTTACCGTATAATTTTCAATTTTATATTTTTATTTTTACTTAATATAATAATTATTATATATATTAAATCTCGTAATAAGTAATAAAAATGTCAATAATGATAAATAAAATACGAATATAAATAAGGTGGTCCGATTCACCCCTCTCCGCCCAAAAATTTTGACACTTTTTTGAACTCGTTTTTTTTATTAAAATGTCATTTTTTGAAAAAAAATTTCCTTAATATAATAACTTTTATTGCATTTAAATTATTATACGGAATGAAAATGTCTATATTAATACGTAAGTACGAAAAACTGTGGTCCGAGCCACCCCTCCATCATTTTTTACGGCGGGGTGAATCGGACAAGTAGGCCCCGTTTTTTTGCCACTTTAATACTGCTTGGATCAAAAAATTTACTTTGCAGTTTAAAGCTAAATACTCGAGTGTATCCACTGAAAAAAATAATTAAAATCGATCCACAATTTTCATTTTATAACGAGTTAAAAAACTCACATTTGTTCAAAAAGTGAATGTCTATGAAGGAAATTTTTGTGACCCTAATTTCCTAACATTTATTTAAAATATTAAAACTTCCTGAATTAAATTGATCTAATTTAAACTTGTAAGTACTTCCGATTTTTTTTGGTTCGGATATAAATGGTGAAAATTTTATTTTATTTTTTATTATTTTTTATTTTTTCATTTAGAGTGGACCGAATCACCCCTCCTAAGAGGCGGGCCTGTCACCCGCCCGACGCTATATTATATACAGTACAGTATATGGCTATACTGATATAATGTGAAGTCTAATTTTATTTATTTCTTTATTGAAAATTATTTGAAACTACATTGATGAATTTGAGTATTAAATAGATGAAATATATTTATCATTAAGCAAGTGATAACTAGGAATAATTATTAACTTGTAAAAAAAAATTTGCTTAAAAAATAAAAAAAAATAAAAACAAATAAAAAAAATCAATTGATTGTAATCAACTTTATTAAATCAATTTGAGTTTAACATCATCAGCAACAATGAGGTAAAAGATATTAAACGTTTATGGACCATATTGACACAAGTAAAGCTGCAGGTCCTGATGGCATATATGGTAGAATTCTGAAGGAGGGTGGTATCAGCATTGCAAAGGCACTGTATTTAATTTTTAAGCAATCTATAACATTTGGTGAGGTACCAGACTACTGGAAAACAGCATATATTATGCTTATTTTTAAGAAAGGTAGTAAGGGATATTTGGGAAATTGTAGGCCAGTTAGCTTAACATCTCTGGTTGTAAAGTTTCATCTTCAGTCGAGGTTATTTGTCAGAAACCATCATCACTATCAATACTGTTACCAGGGTTGCTGATAGGTGGCATTCCACCTCTGTGCAATCTTTTTTTGTAAGAGAGCCAAGCACTCCTCGGTTTACTATTTAAGTGCATCTAGAAGTGGTTACACTGTCGAGAGATGCCATTCTTGTGGAGGTTTCAGCTAGCTTAAGAATTCCTTATTAGAACCTTTATTTATTGAAACTAGATTCTTTATTGAATCTAAAAGTTCTCATAATTCTTCACCCAAAAAGTAAGAAGTAGGCCCTATCCGCCAAGTATTGACCATAATTAACCACACTAGATACTGATACAAAAAAATACTGATACATACTAGTGGACATCCGCTATATGGATGAGGGATGGCTTGAGTCTGTAGACCAAGGAAAAATTTGTAGACCCACACTGCAGTAATTTGAAAGTAGACTATTAGTGTTTTGGAGAGCAAGAATTAAAGTATAAGAGCTGGGTATAATTCAATTTTGCAATGTCATTTACAAAAAAACAGGAGTTATAAAGTAAACTGTATTTAGCTATGTTAGCCAGTATAAGAGTATTTGCTGCACAAGTTTGGCCATCTATTAAAGAAAGACTTAGATATGCTGAAGAGAGTACTGAGCAAGCTAAGGGATGATTTCTGAGTCTGAGGGAAAGAAGCTATGAGGGAGGCTGAAGGAGTTAAACAATGTTCTCTGTTTAAAAAGGGAAAGTAACTAGCATTGCCTACAAAAGTCTGCAAATATTTACATCTATTGAAAATACTGAGATCAATAAAATCTTCATAGTAGAGCAGGGAGACCAGGGGGCATAGTAAGAAAATTAAAAAGAAAGCATGCCATCTTGATATAAAGAATTTCATTCAGTAATAGGGTTAAATTTTTGAATGGTTTGCCACAGGTTGTTGACTAAGACTTGATTGCAAGGATTGGATAAGTATATGGATGGTTTGGGTATTATATAGTATATTTTGACTAAGCCAAATTGGCGGGTTTTTAGTTACAGTAGTTATTAAGGTTAAACTGCATGTTATTACTATTTTAAAGTTATTAAAGCTTGTGGTGTGGTTAGTACGTACTTTATCTATACCTAGTTTTTTTTTTTTAATTGCAGACTTTGTGTATATAGGCCTTTATTATGTAAGTTATTGACAAGCTCTAGGGTGCTTTGTGGATTTACATGAGCATGTTTTAAGAAAAGTGAGATAAGAAACTTGTGAACCATTTCTTAGCTTAGGAACTTTATCATATTTGCATGAAATGTTTTATAATCGGTTTTTTGGCTTGACTGGGACAGTCTTGATAGGCCTATATGGCTTCTTACTGTCTTTTTACTTCTAACGTTCTAATAGAATTAATATAATCAAGATATTGTTTTCCCTTTCAATAGTCTGTAAAGTTGAGGAAATTATTATTTTTACTTTATCTATTATTATCATTATCATTATTTTTTATATTTCCTATTTGTTTTCCTTTTTCTAGTCACCTTATAGGCTACCATACCAAATGATATCAAAGTTAGTACCTCAGTAAGAAATAATAATGATTGCATAAAGGTTCAAAATTATATTGATAAACTTCTTGGGTAGGCAGATAAGTAGCAAATGAATTTTAACAGTAAAACATGAAAATTTCTTCACCTAGGATACTCAAATAAAAGATTTAATTTATATAAAATAAAAGATTTTATATAAATGGGGATTGGCTTGAGTATGTGGACCAAGAAAAAGATTTGGGTGTGATTATAAGCAGTAATATAAAAGTGACTAATCAGTATTATCAGTATTTGGAAGCAAGGAATAAGGCTAATAAGATACTAGGTTTAATAAATCACAATGTCATTTACAAGAGTTAGGAAGTTCTAAGTAAGCTGTATAATAGCAATGTTAGGCCAGTATTAGAATATTGTTCACAAGTTTGGGTATATTAGTTATGGTACAGTATTTACAATTATTAATATATCACTTTAAAAATTCTAATTTTTTTAATACTTAGTAATTAATTAATTATAATTGTTAATTATTTACATATCTTAAAAATCCTGTCCTTTTTTTTTTTTACTATTGTCCTTTATATTTTAATGTATAGCCTTTTGACCTTTAATTTTTAACTTGGTTATTTTTATGGCACAAAAAAAAAATTCTACTGCTAACTTTACGTATATTTTTTATATAGCTATATAGATATATATACAGTATCTTTCATCCCCATATAAAAGTACTAAAACTGGTGCCAAACCTCTCATATATAAATTTAATCAATCTACTAAAAAAAAAAAATTTTAAATTCATTTTAGGGACTTATTAAGTTTAGGTTATGATAAGTTTTTATTAATTATCCACCCCAGTAAATCCCTGTGCCACACACACACCACACACACAACATTATCCTATGCCACACTTGAATGTAAAAAGAACTATGGCTACCCCGCACACACATGATCTCGAAACCAATGGGGAATAACACACACACACTATCCCTAAATTGACGACCACTCCAT
>JABUQX010004326.1:20000-25000 GCA_015478945.1 Trachelipus rathkii | reverse complement strand
CACCACCCTTTTCTTTATATATTTTGTTTTATATAGAAAAAATAGCATATTGATAATATTTTAAGAGACTAATGATGTTGTCATGGTACTTATCTTACTTAGAAACTTTGGATAACAATCTCATTTTTATTACGCCAGTAGATTTAATTCTTTAAGAAGTTGACGTATCCGTAAAGTACGTGGGCAATGCAAGGATGATAGGATTTCGACGATCAACTCCCCTGGCAGCATCTATCAGTTGTAGTATCCATATAGAAGATGATACTGCGCCTACATCACGTCTGCTGTTAGATTAATAGGTCAAGATGAAGTTGATAAAGTAGGGTGACAAGTATTAATTAGTACTCTTGGCGTTAGAACTCATACTCTATCCCAAATTAGAAAGTGTGGAACCGCGAAACCCCCTACCCCTCCCTCAAGATGTTGAGATACAGAACAGTAGAGTAAAAAAATTACTCTGTAATCACTGAACACAAACTCCCAGCTTCTATGAGGCCACCTAAGCAGCTATGTCGATAGTGCAGTTTCCAAGTACTATTACATATAATATACGTCCTAAGTATTTGGAAACTCATTCTTATCACATACAGCTATGCTAAGGTCGGCAGCTCTAAAGAAGCTGGGAGTTGGTATCTAGGGATAACCTAGAGAATTTATATTTGTCCGCTATATACTCTAACTAGTATAAATAGTAGTATAATATATATTATATACCAACTATATATAATAGTATATATATTATATATTAATTATATATATATATTAATATATATATATCATTAAACTTATTTAGTAGTTTCCCTCTCATATTTACAATCCTCTCTCAAATATAACAATTTAAGATTTCCACATTCTCCTGTATTCTTCCTTCTTTGCTGTAAGGGCGTCGTCGAATGTGGACGGCATTGGAACCAGAGGTGGAATGCAAAACAATGGGGCAATAGGACAGATATTGGAAAGGACAGAAATTTATATATATATAGTATATAATATAATATATATCATATATATATATATATATATTATATATATATATATATATATTATATATATAGTGAGTGTTTATAGTTGGTTGTCCCCAAACCAAAATACTTTACAGAATGAACCATAAAGGAAAAAGTAACAAGAAAATATTAATAACTCTATTAAATTTAAAATCGACGTTTTAAACAGAATTCAATATATAATTAAATTGTATATTAAAAATATTATCATTTGTTATATTATATTATAAATATTGATCAATATTTGATAAAATAATGATATATTTTATAAAACTGAGTTTTAAGCAAAATAATTGAACTATTAACAATAAACTCAGCTTGTGTTATATTTATGTTCATTAATGTGAAGCCAAAACGCCATCTACGAAAACTTCGTTGCATGTTTCATTTTATTTATTTACAAAAATCCATTTTAGAAAAGTTAGACCATAAAAATATATTTTTTAAATGTATATAAATATAATAATAAAAATAAAAATAAAATTATAAATTTGTCCTACTGTAATAGTAATATATTTGTAGTAATGACTTATTATTATTATAGTAACTTTTATATAACTTTGTACGACTTTTTTCGTTAAAAATAAAAATAATTTGGTGTTTCGCTTTTCTTATTAGCCTTTAAAGAGATAATTCGTAGCGCTTTGCTACCACTAACAGATAACTTGCTAATATAGAACAATAAGCTGAAATATCAGATCTCACCTACGAAGCCAGGAAGAAGAAGAAACTACAAAAAGTTGGACTCCCTCGTATCTCTACTAGAAGTTGAACTGCCACGTCTCTCTACAAGAAGTTGGGCTGCCCCGTCTCTAGCCCGGAGTTGGACTACAAGATCACCGACTGGCCCTACTTCTCTCCCTCTCTCTGAGCCTACCAAGAGGTTTAGGAACCTCCTCAGGGTTACCAAGAACCCTTTGGACGATCTTCAAAAGGTTCTCCTGTCGGTGGATGGTCTCGGTGTACCGAGATCCTCCAGTTGGTCTGCCACCTAAAAAGTAGTTTAACCACTAAAGAGATAATTTCGCAGGTAGCCGCTGAGGTAACCTGTCATAGAGATAACTACAGAGAGTATTTTATACACTCTCTGTCCCTTCCAGATTGTCACAGAGTTGGCCAGAAGAACACCCAGCCTCCTGTTTAGCCAACGAGCTCGTGCATATCAGCATACCCTCTCCGACAACCTCACGCCTTTGCCCTTAGCCGACTAATCCCGAACAGTCGAACGGCTTTCCTGAAGTGGAACAGCGACATCGCGACTACATGGCTTGATCATCTCCGTCGCTATAGATAGTTGATCAATACCAGATCATAGGAGTATCATATGCAAGTGATGACCATATAAACTGATAATAATATAACCAGACACCTGCACTATATATATATATAATATATATTATATATATATATTATATATATATATATATATATATATATATATATATATTATATTATATATATATATATATATATATATATATATTATATAGATATATAATATTATATAAATATATATATATATATTATATATATATATATATATATATATAATATATATATAAATAATATAGATATATATATTAATAAATATATATATATATATATTACTTTACCCTTACCTTTACCATTTCGCCCCCTGACCACCATCATCAGAGTGGCCACATCTAGCTAAAGTACCTCGTCGACGCCTCCGTCCTCCTCCACAGATCGCTTAATGCTGTGATTTACTAAGTTGTTCTGGGTGATAGTTAAAGGGGCAGACTAGGAAAAAGTGATATACAGTTCCCGGGGCCTAGTTGCATTATATGCAGATTTTTGAGGTATTTTGGTTAATGTTGAATCTATTTTCATAGTATTTTAAGTTTGGGTGGTGACCGCATTTAGTAAATTGTTTGTTTGTTGGTTTCTTAAATATTGTTCTGTTAGGTGGGTGTGAATTTGTTTGGTGTATGAAATGTTCCTTTGTGGTGGTTGGATGTTGCTAAGGATTTGTTTGTATAATAAGGCTGGGAAAGATTTAGGCTGTTTTAGTCTGTGGTGAGTGGGGTTGAAAAGTGCAGGATGACAGGTTTGTTGTATTCTCTATATTTTAGCGTAAAATTAGGTGCCTATCATTTCTAGGTGTTTGTCTATAGGTAGTATCTTTGTTTTGTCTTGTAAATGTTGTTGAGGTGTTTTAAGTGTACATCCTGTTATATTGTCTTGTTTTGCGTCGTTTGGAGTTTTCTCGTGTTTCCATTGGTTAAAGGTCGATGACATACTGGTGAAGCGTAGTATAGTGATTTGTGGATAAAACGTTTATATATGGTGGTGTATATCTGTTTGCTAATTTTGATGTTAGTACTTGCTATGGTTCATAGAATACTTAGTTTCCTGTTTGCCAATATTGTAATTATTTCTGTGTTCAGCAAAAGTTTTGTGTGTATCCAGAGTTACTTCTAATATTTTAAGTGTTTTTTTTGAGTGGGATAGCGATGTAATTTATGAAGATTTGGGGTTAGGCAGATCCGAGTTGGCAAACTGTTGTGATTAGTGTGATAGAGGACGTTTGGTGAAGCAGACATTCTATTTTCCGGTAACCATGTTAGTACATTTTTGATGTATTGTTAGGTTAGGAGGGTTGCTGTGTTTAGATTCTGGTGTGGTAGCTATGGTGATGTCCTCAGCGTATGTTGATATGTTTGCGTGTGCATTTTTTGGTTGTGGAAGATTTGCTTTGAATAGGGTGAAAAGTGTTGGGCATAGTATTGCACCTTGGGGTACACCGTTTTTAATGTTTACTGTGTGTGATTTCTTGTAATTGATCTGTATTTGAGCTGTTCTTCCTGAAAGGAAGTTTGATAACCATTTCTTTAAATTAGTGGGGATGCTTGATTTTATTATTTAGCGTATTAGATTGTGTCTTGGTACTGTGTTAAAAACCTTGTTTATGTCGATTGTTATGAGTAGAGTTTTATGGTTTGGTCTGAGATTTAAGCAGTCTATTATTGGTTTATAACGCTTCTGAGAGCTGTTGATGGGGAGTGATTTTGTTGGAAGCCATGTTGAAACTTTGTTTATTGATGTGTGGTTTTATACTATTGAGTATGAGCTTACACAGAGTGGATTGTAGTGAAATTGGGCGATAAGAATAGGGGTTTGAGGGATCTTTTCTGGTTTTAACTTTAGGATGATAATTGCTCTTTTCCAGAAGAAGGATATGTGATTTAATTTTATATAATTTCTGTGTATGTGTGCTAAATGAGTTAGTGCGATATTTCCTAAGAGTTTGATTTGAATATTTGATATGTTATCAGGAACGGTTGTTGGTGAGTGTTAGAGGGTCTTTATGTTGTTTTAATATAGGCGTTTTCGATTTTGCACTTTTGCTAACGAAATTTAGGAAAATGCTAAAGAAAGTCGTTCGATTATGTCAATTTAGCACAAATTTAGTAAAAAATGCTAACGAAACGTTAGTATTTCCTAAATTCTGTTAGGTTGCTCTCCCGTGCTTACCGAATTTTAGGAAAATGCTAACGAAAAAATGTAAACAAATAGATTGCGGCGTAGTAGTTCGTTTGATTATGAAGGTTTATCATGAAATGCTTTAAAATCTAATTCTCTTTCTAAATCGATAAACTCCATCACAATAGTTGATCAATTATTTGTAATAAAAACCATTTGTTATTTTTTTTTAATTTTGTTTATTCCAAAACCACGTGCTCCATTTAGAACAGCTGATCAAAATTTTTGTAAACAATCGGTCGATTATGCCCGAATTCGTGCTAAAAAGGATTAGCATTTCTTAATCGAGCGTTAGCACAAAGCAAAATGGAAAACGCCTTATCAAATATTCTTTTATTGTTTGGCCGTGGTTGCTTTTTATTTTCTACTAGGAACTTGATTATTTTCCTATATTGTGGCATGTGTTTACACTTTGTTTTGCGAAATGACGTTATGAGCGGTATTGATATGTTGTTTTTTGTTTGGATTATATAATATATATATATATATATA
>JABUQX010004326.1:0-17500 GCA_015478945.1 Trachelipus rathkii | reverse complement strand
ATATATTATATATAATATATTAGATGATAATATATATATTATATATATATATATAATATATATATATATAGTATTATATTTTTTTCCGTAGCCAGAATTTTTTTTCGGGGTTGATATTATATATATATATTTATATATATATTATATACTATATATATATATATATATTTTAGAAGGTAAAAAGTGTTTTGTTATATTTGTAAAACACTGTGTGTTTATTCCGGCAAATAACGCTTCCTGTCATCAGTATAAATGATATCATGTGAGGTCAATGTGTAGCTGCCAATAAAATTCAAATAAATTTAAGCTCTGATAAAAATATATTTTGTTAGCTTTCAAACACACTAGATGTTTGAACGGACAAAAAGAGCTTTCTGTCGCCCGTGCTATTCATTTTAAGTTGTTTTAATATAAACCTCCTAATAAAATTTATTTTTTTTTAATGTAAGATGAACATTTTTTTCACATATTTTATTAATTTAAGCAGATTTTGCTTACATATACAAACAGAATGTATATGCTACCACGGCACTAACTTTTTACAGCTAGATATTTCATATTAAGCTGTCAACATGATAGTACATGACAAATACTGAGCTTTGCAACTTAGTTATTTTGAAACACTTTCTACGTTATTTGTATTTTTAATATAAGGCAAGAATTTTTTTTAATGAATAAAAATTAAAATACATTAATTAAAATGAAAAATAAATTACAAATAAAAGATAAAGATTTCTTCAACAGTACTTAAAATTCATTATTTTAATTACTGATAAAATATTAACCATTCTTAGTATTAGATACAGCATAAAATGCAAAAGTTGAATTAATTATTGTAATTAAAATTATATTTTTAACATATTATAATTATATCATTTATTTATCATTGTAGATTATAATTACGATAATATATAAATTGTGACAAATAAATTATACTAATTTGTTGACATAAAAGAGAATGTTAACTTTGACCTTTGACCTGTTTTTCTTCCTTTTATTTAAAGAATCAAATTAAAAAAAAAAAAAAAAATATTAATTTTTTTTTAAGATGAACAAAACTTGTCCAAATATGATTAAAGAGGCTTAAAACTATTTTAAAAACTATCTACCTAAAAGATTTTATTTAAAATAATTTCTTTTTTAAGTAGGAAAGTTAGAAAAACTATTTTACAGTACAAAGTGACTAGAAAAGACTAGAGATGACATAAAAGTTAGACACATTAACTAGAAATGACTAGATATGACATGACTAGATATGACTAACAATAGCTAGATGTAACTATTAATGACTAAGATATACTTATTTTCGTAAATTATTAGATAATTATTATTTTACGCATGCCAAGAACCGCATTCCAATAATATACTTTAAACATACATACAGAAAATACAGTAGTAAAATAGTAAGAATTGCACTGAAAATATTTTAGTACAATAATACAGAGTTAACGTAAAATTTCCCTACACTTTTTTTTTTAAAGTATTTTGAGACCAGTCGTAAAGTTTCATCTACAATACCCGTTTACTCAAAGATCTTAAAAAGAATATTGTAGAATAAATATACTTTAAAAATTTAAAATCCTTAAGAGTATAGTACAATAGTACAGGAATATTGTACTAATGATTAAATAATATAATAAAATAAATAATAATAATAATAATAATAATAATAATAATAATAATAATAATTAATATAAGTAATAAAATATTTAGATGAGTTTATTTAATCTATTTACTTAAGAGAAAGTTATTAGATTTAAATAGAATTATAATGAATTGAGAAACTAAACAAGAGAATTTACAATAGAATAATTTTTGATGAATTACTTCAGCAAGAATACTGGGTACAAGAGAAAGCCAAAATATTGTTTGATGAAAAGTGAAAAAAAAAGAAAAAAAAAAAAAAACATTGCAAGACGAAAAAAAAAAATTAAAGTTATTAAATTAAAATACGAAACCATTTTACAAACAATAATACAAATATTAAAACAAATTAAAAAATGTAAGTGAAAATATGTGCTGGAAGCAATTATCAATTGTTTTGTTATTAACAAGCCAATAAATTGAGGAACAAAATGAATCTATTAAATTTAATTTTAAAAAGTAAGTTGAAGTTATAACTAAGTTTACAGAATAAATTTTTTATATTCTAATAACTAAAATTTTTTTTTTGGCCATAAAATTTGAAAAATTTTTTATTTTAAATACTTATATATAATAATATCTTATACATTATATGTTTCATATTATATATTATATATATATATATACTATATATATATAAATATATATATATTTCTTTACTAACGAAAAAAATAATTATGGCCAAAACTTTATTACTACCCTCAACTCTTAACAAAATTATATCATATTGAATAAATTCGGATTTGAGCATTTAGTTTTAATTAAAATATAAATCAATAATTTTATAGACTTAACAAACGTGATAAATTTTGCAATTGCTTGGATAGAATTATATTCATTTTTTTAAAGTCATTCTTTGACTTAAGTATTTTTATTGGTTTAATGTGAAAATTAATTAAATATAATAATCTTATAATAAATTTATTGCTCGATTTTGAAATTTGCGGTTATTATTATTATTATTATTATTATTATTATTATTATTATTATTATTATTATTATTATTATTATTATTATTATCGTTCATTACTTATTATTGGCTTGATATTTATTATATTATTGATATATGATGTTATTATTATTATTCATTTATTTTATATTAAAAATGTAATGGTAATTTTATTTTTAATTCTCATTTAGGAAGATATATAAGATTTAATTAAAGGCATATGAACGTAATAGGTTAAACATAAAGAATGACAAAAAGTCAGAAGCTTTTTACTTAACTCAAAAACACTAAAATAATATGACCAAAAACACGTACTAATTATTATCCAAAACACTTAAATATGCGATTAAATATTACTTATATATGATACCAAAACACAGGTATACCTCACTAATACATCAAAACGGAATTCAAAAACATTCAAATGTACAAATTGTGACAAGGAGTACAAAATATGCGGTAATTATAATTATCTACAGATGCATACAAATTTTTATGTTTGATTTATAATTATATATAATTTATATTTTATAAGTAATTACAATAATAGCATATATAATTCCAACATTATAGTAAAAAAGTTCGTTTTATTAAATTAAATTATATGATGTAATTATATGCATGGTGAGTATTAAGTTAAATGTAAAAGTTAAGTAAAAATTAAAAAAATTTGTAAAATTATCAAATAAAAATTTACAAAATGTAAAATTATAATTTTGATTTTTAGATCATTTAATATTTAAAAGAATAATTATTTATTAAGTAGTAAATTATATATTAGTTATTAATTTTGTACTTATATTGTGGCTAATTAATTTAGTAATTATGAATTATTAACATAAACTATATGTAAATAAAATTATTTCAAACAAAATTATTTTAACTAATCATTTTATATTAATTTTATAATTTTTTTAATTAACAAAATTATTTTAATTATTTAAAAAAATTTATTTTAAAAGTATTATAATTATCATAAAAATATAATTATAAGTTATAAACTCAAATTATTATTCTGTTTAAAAAGGTATTATAATTACTATTTTATAGGCTTTTATAGTTATTTAAAATTATAGTTATAATTTATTCAATTTACATTATAATTGCATAATTTAATTTAAATTATTTTGTTGGTTTCAACACTAAATTTAATTTATTAATTCTTTTTGAATAATATAAAACAATTTAAATATATTTTGATGAAATCATAAATTTAATTACATAATAAAACTATCAATAACAAAAAAAAATACTAAATAAATTATAATTAGTTTTGCAAGTTTACCTCAACTTTTAAGTACCAAAAATAATAATTTATTCCAAAAACGTACCAAATTGTGCTAATGTTACAATTTTTAAGTATCAAGAGTATCATTTTATTACAACAACGTACCAAATTTGTATTAGTTAGCAACTTTTCAAAAGAATTTCCAGATTGTACTAATGGTACAATTTTTAAGTACCAAGATTACCAACTTTTTCTAAAAACGTACCAAATTGTAGTAATGGCACAATTTTTAAGTACTAAAATTACCAATTAATTTATTTAATAAATAATAATACAATGTGATCCCATTGTTTTCTAGTGATTCATAGCATATATTATGCACTGCAAAATTTTTGGTACATTTTTCATTACATATTACAATTACAAACACGAAACACCTAAAATTAATTTTTTGACATTAATGTACACCAGTAATGTCAAAAAAGTGCATAGTTCAAACATTAAAATTTACTTAAAAAAATAAAATTACAAATCAGAGACAAAATAATAATAATATAATAATAATAATAATATAATAATAATAATAATATAAAAAAATAATAATAATAATAATAATAATAATAATAATAATAATAATAATAATAATAATAATAATAATAATAATAATAATAATAATAATAATAATAATAATATATTAATAGATAATAATATAATAATAATAATGGGACATAGAAAACGCTAAGTAAGGTATCACCTATAGACCCTAAAATCACTATTTTCAAAAATAAAAACAATAAAAATAAATATTTTAGTGCGATTTTTGTCTGAATGATAACGCACTAGCCTATAGACAATTCGTACCTGTGAAGACAAGCATTTGAATAGATGGTATATGCTGAAACTATTATTTCCGATTACAGTTGGCCCAGATGAAGCCCATGGGAATTATTATCCATATTATTCCTAGTCACAGTCCCAGAGAGGACCACGCATTGCCTCAGACATACCAGAGATTATTCCCAACATTCTATATTACATCCAGAAAACCAATAAATAATAGAAATGTTATTAAATTCCTTGATATATGCGGGGTTAAATTATATTATTAAATACAATTATAACAATTTTGTCAGTTCATCCTTTTCAGCAATTTTTCTTGTAGTATTTCCTATCTGAGACAATTTTTGTGCAATGATTAGTTTAAACAAAATATATAATTGAAACCAAATGTTATAACACAAGATTATAAAATTATACATGAAATTGAATTTTTAAACATTCTCACAGGATATACGTAAATTTACAGTAAGAAAAAAAGAAGCCAAAATTAAAATGTTAAAAAAAATATATATATATATATATATATATATAATAATATATATATATATATAATATATATATTATATTATTATATATATATATATAAATATATATATATTATATATAATATAATATATTATAATTAATATATATATATATATATATATATATATAGATATAATATATAATATATATATATATATAATAATATATATATATATATATTATTATATATTATATATTAAATATAATATATATATATATATAATAGATAATATATATATATGAATGGTAATTATATATATATATATAAATATATATATTATATGGTATTATATATTATATATATTCTATATATATATATAGTATATATATATATATATTATGAAGTAATGTGACATAATCAAAAAATATTATTAAAACAGAAATAAAATTTAAAATCCTTGAAAATACAAATTGAAGACAATTTTAAGTATATTATTAAATACATAAATAATTCGTAATTTAATACATTAAACACATAATTCATTACAAAGTTAAATACGTAAATATGCAATATATAATTAAATACATTATATTAATTACATAATGAAAGAATAATTTAATACATAATTAATACAAAATGAATTAATGAATTATAATTTTAATACTAAATATTTACAACTACACCAATGGGTACATTCAACACATTTTAGACAAAATTGTTCTATTTATGACTTTCATATTTTCTTTTCTTGCATCGTGAAAAATGAAATAAAATATAATTAAATAAATATTAAAAATTATATAATTAAATAAATATTAAATTATATAAAAATAAATATTAAATTATAAATTAAATAAATATTAAATATAACATTAAATAAATATTAACTGTATAACATTAACTGATACAATAAATTATTATGTAGAATTTGAAAAATATCGTTCAATATATTAAATTATCTAAATAAGACCCCTTATTGATATAATTAAAGTAAATATTAAATTATCACCATAGAATATGAGTCAGATTTTATTAATATTATATATTATAAATGAATCTTAACAGTAATATAATTGAAAGAATATTAATCCTATTAATAAGATTTATCCTTAAATTATAATTAAAATATTAATTAGAAATTAAATTTAACGATAAGTTTATTATTTTACACATATTATTACAATAAATTCATTTTAAATTATCAAATTAAAAATATTAATTTAAGTTAAAATTAAATTATATTATTTAATGAGAAATTAAATTTAACGTTCAATAAACATTAAATTTATACTTTGAAATTAATTATTTCCCAGAACCAGTGAATGCTAAGGTAATAGATGAAAAAAATTAAATCCTGCGGTATGTAAGTAAAATTATAAAAATAAAATGAAATAAATTTAATCAAATTAAATAAAAATATAAATATATAAAGGGAAAATATGACTAACTAATATTAATATACATAAGAATTGTGCTATTGAAGAGTAGAATTAAATTACATAAAATTATATAGTATTCTTATATTATATATTTATATATATATATATAGAGATATATATAATATATATATAATATATATATATATATATATATATTATATAAATATATTATAATATATATTATATAATTAGTTTAATTACTAAGTAAATAAAATTTATATACAGAAATATACAAAGCAAAAATGTATCCTTTTTACGTGTATTTACACTGTAATAAAGATACATGTAAATTCATATTTGTAATACATACATATATTTTAAGTATTTACTGTATCATGCTTTGGAAACTATGTAAATACATGTATTTTTTTGTGTATTACGATACATGAATAAATTTTTCAATATTAAGTAATTAATAAAATTGTTTCATTTAATTCGAAACTTTTTTACATTAGAAATTATATAAATGTGTATTATTAAATTGTATTTAAAATGTATTCATATTCAGGAAATAATGTATATCTTGATGAAAATGTATCTAGATTCATTAATATACGCCGACATAAATATAACAGATAAAAACTATTATTTTAATATAATTTTAATAATATACAATTGTATCTAGATATGCAATACATCTAGATACATTGAAAGAAAATTAAACTTTATAATCCTTCGTTACAAGAAATACATAAAGGAATGCTGACCCAGCAGTTATTTTCATTTCGTTTATTTAAAATTTTAAAACATTTTTAAACGAATAATTTTTTTTAAAAAAATAATAATTTTTATGTAGCTCTTAAAGTTATAGATATGTGGATTGGAAGTTACATGAGTTATATTGTATTTATAATGAATTATAATGTATCTAATATCATGAATAGATTTGAAAATATTAGATATGTGGATTTGAAGTTGCGTGAATTATATTGTATCTATATTGTATTATAATGTTACAAGAGTTATATTGTATCCATTATGAATTTACAATGTATCTAATTTCTTGAATAAATTTTAAAAAATTGGATATGTGGATTTGAAGTTGCATGAATTAAATTGTATTTAATGCCACGAGATAAATTTGAATATTATTCGATATGCGAAACTGTTTGAAAATAGATATCTCTTTTATTTATATGTATTTTGAAACATGTAACATGTATCAAGTAAATTGCAATATGTAGCATGTAATATGAGGCTTGTAACATGATACCAATAATATGTATCACGTAACATGTTACATATAAGTTAAATGCAATATGTAGCATGTAATATGAGACTTGTAACATGATACCAACAATATGTATCATGTAACATGTTACATAAAATTTAAATTCAGAATTTTCGTATTGTATCTTACTCGTAATTTATGAAATAGGAATACATAGACTAATATTTAACAAAACATGCGTTAAATACATATAATAGTAAATGTATTTAAACAACATGTAATTAATACATATAAAATGCATGTATAAATTTTCGTATTGAGAAAAATAATGACAGGTTGCCCAAGAGCATTAATCTAATTAATAAAATACCACTTACACCTTATATTCATCCTACATCTACCATAATCGGTCTGACTAACTATAGGGTACTAAACACTAAGGTACTATTTTTTTTTATATTGCTCATATAATATAAATAAAATATAATAATAATAATAAATAATATAATCATATAATAATAATAATAATAATAATAATAATAATAATAATAATAATAATAATAATAATAATAATAATAATAATAATAATAATAATAATAATAATAATAATAAATAGGTTCTAAGTTTAAAAAGCTATAATCATATATTGCAAACTAATAATAATAATAATAATAATAAGTAATGAATAATAATAAAATAAAATATAATAACAAGATGAGAGAAAAAAAATTTTTTTTCACCGCAATTGCCAATGCTCGAACTCACCACAACAAAGTGCGTCTCGTTTACATTTCGTGACAAATTGATGATGTAATAATCAATCTGATGACGCAATCGTCTGAGCTGATGAAGATGACCCATTCATCATATCTGTCTGTCCGTCTCCTTCAGTTAGACCATTCTGTTAATAATAATAATAATAATAATAATAATAATAATAATAATAATAATAATTAATAAAATAATAATAATAATAATAATAATAATTATAATAATACAATATGAGTAGTAGTAATGAAATAAATTAAATATCAATTAAAAAATAATCGATAATATAATAAGAATAATATAAGAATATTAATTATAATAAATTAATAATAATAATAATAATAATAATAATTAGTAATAGTGTAGTAAGAAATTAAATGTGAATAATAATAATAATAATAATAATAATATAATAATATAATAATAATAATAATAATAATAATAATAATAATAATAATAATAATAATAATAATAATAATAATAATAATAATAATAATAAAAAATATTTATAACTGATACATTTTTAATCTCAATTACAAGAACAGATTATATTGATTTCAATATGCATTAATACATATAATAAATAGTACATGTATTTTAACTATCTGATTGATGTATGTAAAAAAAATGCATGTATAAATTTCATCATACAAAAAAAATATGAAGGGTTGTCCAAGCATTAGTTAATGAAACATGTTTCCTATCTTCCTGTATGTATTATATATAAACATATCTGATGCTTATTTTAAAAAAAGGAAATTATCTATATAATAATAATAATAATAATAATAATAATAATAATAATATAATAATAATAATAATAATAATAATAATAAGTAATTAATATTAATAATATAATAATATAATGAATAATTAATAATAATAATAATAATTAATAAATATAATAATAATAATAATAATAGACAAGTAAGCAATAATAAAAAAAAATATAATAATAATAATAATAATAATAATAATAATAATAATAATAATAATAATAATAATAATAATAATAATAATAATAATAATAATAATAATAATAATAATAATAATAATAATAATAATACCACTTTAACATCATCGACTCCGTCTTGTCTTAGGATGACTTGGAAGAATGTCCATTGCGGCGTCTCCGGAAGAACTTTCCGCGCTCACTTCATTAGTTGCAACATCGCTTCCGGCCGTGCTTCCGGCGGTGCTATCCTGAAATTCCGGAAACCATTATTAATTATTAATTTTATTGTTTAGTTAAATAAATTCTATTATAATTATATAAGTAAAACTATTAGGCCATATAAATATAAATATATATATATATATATATATATAATATAATATAAGTACTATATATATTATAATATATTATATATATAGTATATATATATATATATATATATATTAATATATATAATTATGATATAGTATTATATATAATATATATATATTATATATATATTATATATATATATTTATATATAATTATATAGATATTATATATATAAGGTTATGTCTTTGCCCCTATCGTGGGTTAACAATGTGCGTCGTTGGTTTCAACTACCGTTTCCGACCTGGGGTAGCAATTACCATAGGTTATTTCCTCCAAGAATAGTCTATTGCCGTGGGCAACAAACTTATATATATATATATATATTATGTATATATAATATAATATAATATATATAGATAATATATATATATATATATATATATTGATTAATTAATATTATATATCATCGGAGCTTAATTATAATAAAAAGTAATAATAGTAATTAATTAAATTAATTGTATGTTATCTTGATATCTGCTTTGCAACATGCTTCTGGCTTGGCTCTGTTTTTTTTTTACCTCTTTAGAAAACGAAGCGACGGTTTTTTAGTCTTCTGTATTTATAGTGCAGCTTTTTTTTTGTGCTGAATGACTTTTTTTCTTGTTTCTTTTTTCTTTTTATGTTTTGAGTATTTTCAGAGGAATTTCAGTACCATAAGTCTATATAAGTAAAAACTTAGGAAGTAAGGGTTATAAGTACTAAATACTAGTAAACTTAGTATTACCTAAGTATTAGGGTGTGTGTGTGTCAATAAGGACCTAAAAGAAGGGAGGTCTTGCCATCGGCAATAAGGAACTGTTATTAGTGTTAAAAAACTGTATTACTGCTTAACTTAATGTGGAGATAGATAATATTATATCTAAATGTAAAGAAGAAATTCTTATTTTTAGTTGAATCAGAGTTACGATGGTAGTGTAACGATACATTTAGGCGGTCGTACTAGTTATGCATCCTAATCTCATTACAAATGCCATTTCAATTAGATTTCATTTTATATATTTATATTAAACATATACCTTAACTATTTAAACTCAACATACAAAGCATTCCTTAGACCACTTTGAGTTATTGTAAGTGTTGATTTATATTTTTTCATAGTAGAGAGATGGTTAGGCGAAAACTATTCAATAAGTAATAATATAATAATTAATAATAATAATAATATAATAATAATAATAATACATAATAATAGATAATAATAATGAATAGTAATAATAATAATAATATAATAATCAGATGAATAATAATAATAGATAAAATAATATATATAATAATATAATAATAATAATAATAATAATCAATAATAATTAATAGATAATAATAGAAATACTATATCAGCTTTTGTTTTAATATACAGTTTCTACTTGTTAAATTCCAATTCCTTAATAATATTATTCTTCTGATTTCATTTAAGTTTCTGTATACTATCAAGAAAATAATTTGCAAAGAACGTTGAGGATATTGTATAGTTTATTAGTTGTTGACGTAACACCCGGAACATCTTTACAGAGTTTCATTATCTAACTAATAAAGAATTTATTTAAACACAGATTTAAAAAATTAAAATAACAAATTAGATATTAGATTTTTAGATTTCATAATTATATTTAATTTAAAGTGACAAAAACGGTGACTTTGATGTAATTCTGTTTAGAATGTTTATGAAATAAGCCTCATGAGGGAGTGTAAAATTGTGATTGATTTTTGAAATATCAGTACCAGTTGTCTTGTTTAGTTCAGTGAATAAATGTTCGTACATTTTACTGGGGTTTAAAGCGTGCTGGTATGCCCTATCTGTTAATCTATTAGTCGTGTAACCAATAGACGTCGACGTACAGACGTAAGTCAGACTCGGGACATGCAATTACACACCATGAGTGTTAACCTGAAAGGGTATCTTAGTTCGAAAGCAGGAAGAAGTTTTCTTTGTTGTGAGTATATTTAACTTGATTTTTGTATTATTGTAGATTTTATGTGGGTTTTAATAATGCCGCATTTTTCCTCTTTATCAAGTCTTTTGCATTTGAAGTTTTAAAATAAAATTTAATGCTTCAGAGATATTATTAGTTTTTGTCCTGTTTATTTTAGGGTTTGCTTGATTGTTTTGTTTTATCTATCTTTCTGCTTAAATTCTAAGGGTGGTACAGCTTGATCAGTTCTGCTGTTAATTCTTTACTTCAAACAGCAAATGATCCAATCAGCACAATTTATAAGCTCTATAGGGCAAATGATTTTAACAAATGAATTTTTATTATACTTCTGGGGAGTAGGAGCTGTAATTAAAGTACAGACCATTATCAGTTGGCTTGACATGTATGCCTGTAGAAAAGGTTCCATCATGATTAATTTGGAACTTTAATAAAAAAGTTAATAATATTATCTTGAAGACCATATTTGACCTGTAGAGAACAGGATTAGTAAAGAAGGTTTTTCTTCTAAATGATAATTGGTTCCTAATAACGTAAAGGTCGATCAACATAATCTTATCTTCCGTATCTCAACAACAAGGCGCCTCTACTTGTATATATATATATAAATATATATATATATATATATTTATATATATATTATAATATATATAATATAATATATATATAAATATATAGATATATTATATATATATATATATATTATTTTATATATATATATAGATTATATAACGGTATATAGAGAGTATATATATATTATATATATATAGTATATATATTATATATATATATATATATATATATATATATATTAGTATAATATATATATATATATATATTTAATTTTTTGTTGTCATCTTCATTTCTTTATTTCTCTTTTCATTTAAAATCAAATTATATGTAAAAATGAAGTTACTAGGGGCTTTTAAAATAAAGCTTCTTTCAAATTTTTAAGCATCTTTATCATTAAATTATAAAAAGTTTATAATCAGTCAAAGCTATAAATTATTTAATCACAGTTTCATAACACGAAAGGCAAAAGAGAAAAATTTTGGAAGTAATGAAAATTTAGAAAATTTAAAAATGGTCTGAAAATTGTTGTTTGAAAGGACTTTGCTCGTGGTTTCCGTGTTGGTGTTGTTGTTGCTCTTGTTGTAATTTGTTGTTGATAAGGTAATGGATGGCGATGTAACCTACCAGCAATTAGAAGCCTAACGAAGAAAAACATCTGCAAAGAAACGGGAGAATTCGTTTCATCAGATTCCGAACCACGACAGGTTTCTAATATAAATTGATTAACAGACTCATCCTGAGAACGAAAGAGAAATGTCGACGACAGATATGAGGAAGAACAGAAATGAAACCAGGTACTTATTATATATATATATATATATATAATATATATATATATATATATTATTATATATATATATTATAATATATATATAATATATATATATATATATAGTATACATATGTGGTTATAGTATATATATTATATTATATAAATATATATATTATATATATATATATAATATATATATAATATATGATATATATATATATATTATATATATATATATATTATATATATATATTTATATTATATATATAATAATATATACTATATATATTATATATATATATATTATATATTATTATATTACTATATACTATATATATATATATATATATATATTATAATATATATATATAAATATATATTTAATATTAAATGGGTAAAAACATAAATATGTATGTTATAAACATATTTCATTTAAATAGGAACAAACATTTTAATTAGAAAAAATATAAAAAATTAGTCAAAATTGGAAGAAAAATTTTTTTTTATAAAATAAATTTTGAAATATGTTTATGAATTTGAAAATAAAAATAAAATTGGAAATTACATATACAAGATGAAAATTCATCTGTTTGGAAATGATGATAGTTAAGAGAACTCGTCAGGTTGTTTAAATAGTAAACAAAACAGTAGATTGAATCTATACTTGTGATTGAAGAAACAGATTTAGAACCATTATTGAAGACAGGGGGGAGAGAGAGAGAGAGAGAAAGGAGAGAGAGAGAGGAGAGAGAGAGATCGAGAGAGAGAGAGAGAGTAATGGGTTCGGTAGTTTCGGAAAATTTTAGACCATCCTAATCCAAATAAAAAGACCTTGCGGTGCAAATCCTTTTCAAAACAAAATTAGATTTGACAAAATTTGTAATTGGCAAAATTTAATTGCAAAAATTTGAAAAATTATTAAATTGTATTAAACTGTTAAAAGGAATACCGATATGTAAAACTTGTCTATTAAATACAGGGTCTCTAGTAAAGTTCGTGAAAGATTTTAAATTGTGTTCTATAAACAAAAGTGAAAATTATTTTACGGACACTCGGTACATTTACACATTAAGAGAGGTAATATAAATAAAATTTATAAACCGCCAAAAAGAATTATCAAACTTTCGGGCAATTATTTTTTAGGCCCCTGAAACGCTCAGCCTAACAAGACCAAATAAGATTGCTAAAATCAACAGAATAGCGCTAATAATTATATTATAAGACTATTAGTTCATAAAATTTTTAGACCCAAACTAAATCAAACATAATTTAAATTAGAAATGCTAAAAGAGGGAAAAATATTTCAGAAATTAAAACATTAATTAAGAATTTTAAACTTTAAATGTACTAAATCAATTCTTTAATAAAATTATTAAAATAATTATTACTATTTAAGAGCTAAATTATATAAAACATAAATCATTTAAATTTAATTAATAACTATAAGTTTATTCATAACCCAACTATTATTAGTGTCTAACCCCCAATTTTTTTGTTAAAAATCTTAGTAAAATAATATATAATCTAATGTTAATTAAATTAAAATAAAACGATTATAAATAATAATAATTTTAGATTATATATAGCAACAATAACATAAACTATAATCATATGCCTTCTAAGTATAATTAATATATGTTATAAGTAATGAATACATTTCTTGTAAGGTTAAAAAAAGTAAATATTGATAATAAATTATCACATTAATAATTTTTGGTATATAATGCTTTTTATAATATACACTTCATAATATATTTACTTGAGATCCATCTTTAGTTGAAAGCTGATAGATGTTGACCATGTGGGCGGCCTGGGCGTGCACCATGAGATCCCAGGCAGAGGCGAAGTTCTCCTTACACAGGGCACACATAAGGGAAGCGCTCTCATCTCCTGTAGATGTATCGGTATTATTACTGATATTATTACTCTATGCTAATATTATAATATATTATTAAAAATCATCAAAAATATTTTATTATGTCAGAGATACTACTTATTACACATTTAAAATAACAATTTAAAATATAAATACATTTGATCAGAAATGGGCTTCTATAATTGAAGTCATATAATAAATAATAATAATAATAATAATAATAATAATAATAATAATAATAATAATAATAATAATAATAATAATAATAATAATAATAATAATAATAATAACAGCAACAATAGTGAAGAAGATAAACGAAAATAATAACTCAGGTAAGAATAGCATCAACAACTGTAATAACAGCGGCAATAACAGCAACAAAAACAACAACAAAATATAAGAATAATAGCATCAACAACTACTGCAATAACAGCAACAACAACAACAACAACAACAAAAAGATTTTCCCACTACTTACTATTAGATCCATTGAAGGATGAGCATTTGCAGGTGAATCTGAGTTTGCAGTATTGCTTTCGATGGTCCAAGAAGTCACTTAAGTTGCTGAAGAGCTCCCTGCAGTTGCCACAGATAAGAATGTCTGGACTACCTTCATTTCATAAAAATATCATTATTATTATTATTATTATTATTATTATTATTATTATTATTATTATTATTATTATTATTATTATTATTATTATTATTATTATTATTATTATTATTATTATTATTATTATTATCATTATTATTATTATATAATTTAATATTGTTTTTGTGTTGTTGATTGATTATATATTATTATTATATATTATTATATTATTATTATTATATATTATTATTTTATTATTATTATTATTATTATCTATTATTGATTTTTATTATTGATTATTCAAATGAGAAAATGAACATAATGAGGCTTTGCTGGATTTTTAGCGATAACTTGTAATTTAATAACTAATTGGGGAACGAGTACTTCAGCATGTGCCATTAACATGCAAACATCTATTAAATTGGTTATTATCATTATTATTGTTACTATTCATCATTATTATTTTATTAATTATTATTCTTATTATTAAATATATTATTTTTTTTATATTATTATTATTTTATTATTATTATTATTATTATGATTATTATTTTATTATTATATGACTAAACTAGAAGTGAAAGGATAAAAATCACGTAAACGCAAGTGAGTGGGAACCATTTAAAAAATGCAGGAAACGAACTTAAAGCAAAAATAAGAAGGACCATAAATGGAGAAAAATAGGAAAAAAAACAATAAACAAGAAGATAGATAAACAGATAAAAAATAATAAATAGAAAAAAAAACAAGATTGTCATAGGAACGAACATAATAGAACAAATGCACCAAGAAAAAGAAGTAATAACTTTCCAGCCGTTGTTAATAATAAATAAATAATAATAAAATAATAATAATAATGATAATTGGAAAGAACAAGAATGAGAATAGAACAAGAAAAGAATAATAATAATAATAATAATAATAATAATAATAATAATAATAATAATAATAATAATAATAATAATAATAATAATAATAATAATAATAATAATAATATTTAAATAAATAAATAGTTATATTTTCAAAGGTAAATCCTTAACAAATATTTAAATGAGCATACAGCTTTAAATATTATTATATAACTATATAAAATAAAATATAAATTATAAATAAATTATATTATATAATTTTTATACATTATATACTTATATAATTTCAAAAGTGAATTTATCAATAATTGAAATTATGAATAAAATATAAAATAAAATATAAATTATAAATAAATTATATTATATAATTTTTATAAATTATATACTTATATAATTTATAAAGTGAATTTGCCAATAATTGAAATTATGAATAAACCTTTGGTAAATTAATTCATATAATTACATAATTATATATATTTACAATTCGAGCATAAAACGTAGCTGAAAAAATTACTTTTAGTAAAATAATATAATTGATATAATAAATTGATATCCCTTCGGTTTCGATAATAATAAAATAATACATAATACATAATAATAATAATAATAATAATAATAATAATAATAATAATAATAATAATAATAATAATAATAATAATAATAATAATAATAATAATAATAATAATGTCTTTTTAATATTTTTTAATATTGAAGAGACTTATAATTTTATTATTATAATTTTATTATTGTTGTATTATTATTATTATTATTATTATTATTATTATTATTATTATTATTATTATTATTATTATTATTATTATTATTATTATTATTATTATTATTATAATAATAATAATAATAATTATTGCAATAATATATTATTTTTCAATATTATATAATTCTTATTAAAATTAACTTTAAATAATTTTTTTTTTTGTATAACAAATAACTTTCAATATTAATTAACATAACACCTCAGGCCCCTTATATATGAGCAGTTATATCGCGACGCTTTTGAGAATTGGTTTGAGTTGGAAGGTGTTTATTATAAAGTTCAT
>JABUQX010004325.1:0-15000 GCA_015478945.1 Trachelipus rathkii | reverse complement strand
GCGAATCTTTCTTGGAAGAGTGGTGCAGTGACATGCAAATGGTAACTGGACATCAGGGTGCTCTTTGCAGGAAACAAAAATTAGTTCATCTGTAATAACAACCAATTATTTTTTCTGGGGTTACACGGATTTCCATCTTACTACAGAGACAACCTGAAGGATTTCAAAGTCTTAATTCGTTTGCAAAATATTCTGGAATAATAGAGTCTGAAACACTAACAGGTGGGCTGCTTAAATGCTACTTATAAATGACCAAGGATACAAATGAACTGAATTGATCTGTGTGGGAGTGTTGTGATCGATGTGATCATTGCAGATGTCAAAAAGGCATTTACATATTCTGTCTAAGCTGACGAAACATCTGATATATCTGGGAATGAACCATTATCTATTGGAACCAGATTTTTTTGATGAGACGGAAATGTGCGTTCGTGAAGAATTCATTTATATGTGCATTATTAGAAGCCATGGACTGCAGAAACTCATACATGTCTATGATTGATTCTTGACAAGAACTGGCCTAGATCCAAAGAAAGTGTTGAACAATGTTTACGATGGACTTGCTCAGCTATGACAGGAAAGAAGGAGGCAGTACAGAGAATAATGAGAAAAAACAAAAAAGCTTTATTTTCATGTGCGTAGTCATCGACTGAATCTGTAGTAAACGATCTGAACTCTGCACCTGAAATCCGCGATACTGTATCCACTTTTAAAGACATTATCAATTTCTTTCGTGAATCCTTTTCAGAAGAAAATAATCGACAGTATTTCAGCCGTTTTGCGAGAACGCAGATGGATCAGAAAAATACATGTAGTATTTCAAGAATTGCATGAACATTTTGTATATATACGTGCAGAGTCTGGAAAACTTGCTAAAGTAAGTAATGTTGCTACAAGAAAAAGAACATGCATTCAGCTGTATTGTGCTCCACAGAACGCTGTTTTTCTAATCAACGCAGTTATAGCCCAAATATTCGGCTTTGGTGAGGAACAGTCGTTAATAATCTCAGTCGAAGAGTAATTACCTTTCAATGCTCGAACCATTATGAAGAAAATTCTTTCACTGTGAAAGATCTGCGGCAGCGCAGAAAACCAACGATAGATAAAGAAATTCTATACGAAGGATAAAGCAGATAAGGTGAAATCTTAATGGTTGATCTTCAGCCACAAGAGCGTGGATCGCACAGACATCGCTCCGGCGTGTTCTTTGACCACTGATGAAGAATATGGGATGAGGACTACTTCTAAATTCTACCTGCGGATTCTGTTCACAGTTTCCTTGGAGATGCAGAATTCTCGGAAAAGAATTCACCAGCTTTTTCTCTTTTATTACGTCATCCGTCGCTGATGCTTGCCCTTGCTTATAAGGAATTTGAAGAGAAATCAAAGTGATTTGAAGACTTTAAGAACTGAGAGGACTTCAATGTTAGGCTGAACTCTGGTTATGTGAATTAGAGGGAGAAGAAGCCCGACCGTGATGGAACCTAACAATGTATAATAAGTTGAAGTGAATCAAGGAAGCAATACGGCATTTTTTCCCGAATAATTAAAAAGCCTTACTTGTATCCAAGCAGGACAAGCATGTTCGACCAAGCCAAATGATCAAGGACATTCAGCCACTTTGAAGGGTGTAAAACGGCATCAAGTCAACATGACCGAATCTGTTGAAGATCTGTTCTCACTGATTATGGCAGAAAATTATTTTGAAGAAGAAGCTAATTGAATTTGCAGTTGAAAAATTTTCTGCAAATCCACGATGTCTAATGTTGTCGTAGTACCAACTACTTCAAGTACATAAATCGTAAGATAAATGTAAGACTAGATTCTGTAATTTTCTTTGTAATTTCGTAACTTTTGTTTTGAAATATAATCATAATTTTAATATTGACATATATATTTTAAGAGGTAAATGTAATTTGTAAATATTATTATCAATATATGCCGTCAACCCTTGGCTCAGAGTGTTTGGAAAAAATGACTTATTTTCAATCTATTTTGGCCCCCCCCCCCTAACGAAAATTCTGCGTACGCCCTTACTAGGAGATATGCGTTTACCTCATCTTTACATCCAGATGATCTACCTATGAATGAAAATAAATTTGAAGAATCAAATTCTTTTTTATCTGATTCTGAAGGTGAAGAATGTATGTTTGTTAGGTTTATGATTTGGGATCACCTTGACTTATTATAACATTATGCAGTAATTTTTTAATTCTTCCGAGTTTAACAATGTCATTGTAGAAGATTCACTTCGTCAAAAGAAGCGTTAGAAAAGCGCTGAAAATAGTGCATATAGAAAAATAAGTAAGCGCAAAAAAATATCTATCCGATTTTTTTTCTCTTTATAATATTCGAAAAAGAACAAGATATATAATATATAGTATATATATATATATATATTATATATATATATATATTATAATATATATATATAATATTATATATAATATATACTATATATATATATATATATTTTATATATATATATAGTAATATTTGGAACAGATGAAATGGATGTGAGAGGGAGTGTGGAAAGAACACCTTCGAAATATCAGGTATATACTCAACAGTAATGAAGAGTGAATTAGAGAACAGTGTAGATGGGATTTGATGCGTGCAAGAAAGAATAGTGATTTTGGAGATGAAGTTCACGAGGTCCTTCTATATTTCTGCGTTGATTGGTCAATAATAATAGAGATATGCCATTTTAGTTGTCTCTTAAGCCACTTCTGTGATTTCACTCCTGCATGAAAGACCCAAAAATAGTGAGAAATTATTCGTATTTCAAGATTATGTTTTTTGACATCCTGAAGTATTATTCGGTTGACTTGTTCGAATCCGGATCGGAATCGAGCTCTGAAGTCCGAATCCATGGTGGTGCAAAAAATGTGCGAATCCGGAAATCCGTGTGTGTGAGTTATGAATCCGAACAGATTCAGCACTCCGGACTTCGCCCATCACTGATTAATATATTATATTATATATTATAATATATAATATATATATAATATATATATATTATATTATTATATTTAATATATATAATATATATATATATATTATATAATATATATTATAATATATATTATATTATATATTATATATAATATTATATATATATATATCATATTATATAATATATATATATATATTTGATGTACGATTGCAGCGTCCACCGGCATCAATCAGCATGTTTTTTTTTTCAATGGTCTCGGCAATTTTGCGTATTAATTGACAATATTAAAGAATTCTGGCATAATATTAAAGCTCACTATAAGAGTTCATTTATATTATATATATATATATATAGTAATTATATATATTTTATATTTATATATATATATATATATATAGTATATATATTATAGTATTATATAATATATATATTAATATATTATATACATAATAATACTTATGGTATATATGACATTCCAATGCCAAATGGTCTTGCCTTTCTGCTTCGCGTTCGTCTCAAAGACTAATCCTACAGACAATATTCTTAGGAAACACCCCCTTCTACTCCACATATCATATACGCATACTTATATCCACACCCCTCTTCTAGACAATATCCTACAGAACATCCCTATCCCTTATTTCCCTATGTTGTTGGGGAGAAAAAATTGCCCCCCATCTGTATGCTCCTGCGTGTCGTAAAAAGGCGGACTAAGGACGGTGGTAGTTAGGCTGCCTGCCCACTACCACTTATTTTGCCAGGAATGCTAATGCTGCCTCGGAGAAGGGTCGGATTATCGCCGTCAGTAAACGCCCTTCTATCCTTTTGCGAAAATGTATGAATCGTAGATGGTAATATGAAATGCAGAGGATAAATGTTAAGAAGAGAGAGAGGTAATGGCATGTATTTAGATAAGGACAAATTTTGATTTGCTCGCCTGGACTTGAAACAAAGATAAAAGGAACCGGTGAAAATGAGTGGTGTGTGTGATCATGGTTTTGTGTTGGTGTGGAAAGCAATGAGAGGGGGGGATAGAAGGATTTGCAACTCTGATGAGTGACTGTAGTAGTAGAGAGCTATGGTAATTTGTGTGATGCTGTGAGTACTAGAGATTCAAGGGTTAAATTAAGGTGAAAGGTAAAAAATTTGTTGATGCGACAATGGTCCATCTCGCAGGGTAATGTTTAAAAGTTGCGATTTTCTGGATACTGAATTTTGGATGGTGAGTAGGAATTCTTGTGCATTTGCCACATATCTGCCCTACCCTAAGATTTTTTTCAGTGGCACCACCTTCACGGCAGAGCAGTTTTTCAAGGAGGGGGTATGTATGCTCAAAAGTTACCCTCAAGCGCAAATTACGCATTTGAACAGACGCAGGCTTTAAAGTGAGCAGATTAAATTCAGAGGGAATACAGAAGATGGACGAGAATCACAGAAGCAAGGCAGGTGAGAAAGAAAATGAATCACACAACGAACTAGCCTTGGAGTTACAATGTCAACACAAACTCGTGCGCAGATACATTACCCCTCCTTGTGCTACGAGGGAATGGTAAAGTGGTGCGACGGCGATATAATTCCTCGAGCACTCGTCGCCTGCGGGACCTATAGGATAGAATTAGAACACAACATCGCTCCACCAAAGATAAGCAGGGCAAGTAAATCTGGAAAGTACAAAACAACAGTTTATAAGACTTTGGCTTTGACTCAACCCTATCCAAAAGCCGGTGAAACCAGAACACCCCCCCCCAGATATGAGCAGCAGTACGCCAATACATCGGGAGAAGAGCATTTGTATAGCTGAGCACTGAGAAGAGAAAAAAGTTCGCAGTCTAATACAGAACTTCCAAGTTTATTGAGGCGCGCCCCTGCAACCGTTTGGCGAGAGGTGTCCCAAGACATATTTTTTTTTATGTTAAGCAAGATGTTTATATGTTCAACAGGAGAGACGAGAGAACCGTCGAAGAGATAGGAAGTTAGGTGTCTTGGCAGAGAATTGTAGAAGTTATCTTTTAAAGAAATTTGAAATTTCACGAAGTTGACGACCACTCATCCGAAATTCTATCCATACATCAGCGAGAATATGATTGCGGAGATTAAGACGAGAGGCAATTCTAGAAGTAAAGAGGGAGCAGAATTGAATTATGAGTTGAAGAATGAAGGGTCGTGCATCAGCATTACTGACAAAATAAGTTGAAAGGTGCAAGGAGAAGATCATAAGTGAAAAAGTAGCAATAAAGTAGGAGAAAGACAGAACCCTGAGGAACACCACTATTGACAGAAAAAGAAGAAGTCGCCCCATCAACAAATCGATATTGAGGCGATTTGAAAGATAGACAATAAGTAAGCAAAAAGAGAAAGAGGAAAACCCAAGGAGGGACTTTGAGAGCACTGACACGTGCAATACCGGTCAATGCTTTGATGCAAAGCGTCACCACGCAAGTGCTCTCCGTATTCCTAAGAGCGAAAAACCATAAATCGGTTAATAGGAAAGTATATCGCCATTAGACTCCGAGCGCCGAAAGCCTACTGGCGATCGGAAAGAAGTTCCCAGAATAATCTAAAAGTGAGAGTGAGAAAGTTCAAAGACCTTAGATGAGAATACAAGTTGAGAGCTATAGAGCGATGTGGGAAGGCATCAGGCGGTCTTTCTTTTATGGAATAGGTGGACATGTTCGAGCTTCCAACACTGAGGGAAAGTGCTAGGTATGACATAGAGAGTATAGTTGAAGCGGAGGGCGAGCTGATAGCACGGAGAGCACACTTTCCCAAAGCGCGGGAGGAATGCCATCTGCGCACCGTTTTCCTAACTGCATAGATTTTCAGGGCCCATTGCACCGATCAAATGTAATCACAGCAAAGACATAGGACACCTGAGAGGAGAAGGAGAAGGAAGAGGAAATGCCAGAATCGTCAGGATTGAGTAGAGAAAATAGAAGCCAGAGTTTGGCTTTTCAGTTTTTAGAATTAGCAACAGAATCATATGCAGGATCGAATAAGAGGAGGAAAGGCAAATATACAGAAGTTGCTATGTGTCGTGGCAACGAGGCCAGAGAAGATTTGTCAGTAGGAGAACAAGAGGTATACACAAATTCGTTTGATGAAAGTCGCTTTGCTCGTCGAGTATCCCATGCAACGATTTCCTAGACTGAATGTAAAACGGGATTAATTAAGGAACGAGAATTTTTCCACCCCGATACGACTGTCTCAGCTATGAAGGCCAGGAACAAGCCGATCCGAACCATGTATTATGAGAGAGACAAGATTTAGTTAAAGAAGGTAATGAGCCATGCCTATCCCAACAACATTACAGCTCGCCTCGGCTTATATTTAAATCTTTATACATCGATCATTATTCATATTACTTAGGATCCATTTGTTATCATCTGCAAAAACTGGGAACCCTTACATTTAAGCCTGGTCTAAATCTTTTATATAGATTAGTATATATATATATTATATATAGTATATATATATATATATATTATATATTATATATATATATAATATATATATATATATATATAGATATATATATATTATATATATTAATATATTATTATATATATATATATATATAATACTATTATTCATATATAGTATGAGAACACACCTTACAAGAATAGTTACGGACACAACATGTCTCCTCATTTCCATTAATAAATATTTTCATTTTCATTAATTATGATTTATTATTATTGATTATTATATTATTATTATTATTATTATATTATTATTATTATTATATTAGAGTTTAAAGGAATCAAAATTTGATCCCTTAAATAATTTCGGGGGTTGAACCCCTGACCCCTCTGTCTTCCGCTCTTTAGTATATATATATAGTAGATATATATAGTATATATATATAATATATATATATATATATAGATATATAATAATATATAATATATATGATAATTATATATATATCATATGAGAGAGAGAAAGAATTTTTAAAATTATAGCTTGTTTCAATTAATCGTTCATCGTCTCGGCAAAAAATATAACGTCATCGTCAGTCGGCAAAAATTTCACAAGTCGTCGCATCTAATTATTCCTAATCTTATACTATATATCCCTATTACCCTACCTATAGATATATAACTCTATATACTACCCAGCCCTATACCTATATATACCCTATACCTACTACCTATATATACCCCTTACTATACTTATCACCCCTATACTTTACTTATATATTATATATATATATAACGTATATATAATATATATATTATCGTAATTATATATATAGAATATTATATATATATATATATAATTTATATAATATATATTATATATATATTATATATTATATATATATATATATATTAATATATTATATATATATATAAGAGAGAAAGAATTTTTAAAATATACTTTTTCAATTAATAGTCATCGTCATCAGGCTAGTATACTATTACATCACTAATTATTATATGTAGTATATATAATTATATAATATATAATAATATATTATATATATATAATTATATATTATATATATAGTATATATATAGTTAGTATATATAATATATATATATATTATATCATTATTTTATTTTTATTTATTTTTTTGAGTCGCAGTGTACAGGACCCACCACGGCTCACAAGGCGGCACAATGGGTTGAAAAAATCAACACCATAGGCGGGTCCTGGATCTTACATAATTCAAACGTCAAAGGAAGATTGTGTTACTTGTTAGTAGCGAGACTATGGTCTGAATAAAGTATAGATCTAAAGTTCAATGTGTTCAGATGGACAATCTTAGTGGGCGTGATAGGTGTGAGAAGAATTGATAAAATGAGGAATGAACGTATTAGAGAGTTGTGTAGTGTGAAGAAAGGGCGTAAATAGGAGAATAAATGAAAGTATGCTTAGATGGTTGGTCATATGGAAAGAATGAATCATAGTCGGTTAGGCTTTGAGGGATGTAATGGTGCAGGTGTGGAACCGAGCCGGCTTGGCGAGACGAAGAAAAAGTGGAATCAACGTCAGTAGAAGGAATGTTTTCAGGAGAGAAATGTGAGTTTGGCAGAGGCGAGAAGAAAGGTGCATGATAGGAGAATGGTGGGGTTTTGTGAGGGGGTATGGATGTGGCCCACTTGGGCCAGGGGATGAACCCTACGCTTGACGATTTACCATAGTAAGGGTCCGTCGCGGTCCCGTGAAGCTCTAGGCTGGAGACGAATTTTTTTCCCCTATAAAATAAAAGAGCTAAGAGGTGGAGTAAAAGAAGCCTCAATTTTAAAATGACTGAGACGGAATCGGGGTTTTGGCAATTTTAAAGTGGTTGAAATGGAGATGGTAAAAAACATTGACCAGCTTTGAAGCCCTGGTTTGGAGAGGCTTAAAATAAGGATTAGCATCAAAGTATATTTTATTGCATGCAAAACATCTGCAGAATTAAAAATCTTTTGAAAAAATACATTTTAAAAAGTCTAAAAACGATAAAATCATTTAAATTTATAAAGCAACTTTTGTGAAGCGTCAAAACTGTTCGTCTTTTCTTTTGGAAATCATGAATCAATTTAAACAAATTTCCTTGGGAGCCAAAGGGGGTTTATCCTATTAAATAGCATTTCTGTACTTTCTCGTCATATATTATTAGGTCTTCGGGATTATTTTGTGTGCGTGCATTTGCATGTATTAACGTGTGTTTTTTAAATTGCATTTTGTAATTGCATTCGTAGCTGCACTCTGAACATTTGAATAATTTAAAATTTGCATGTATTAATGTGTGTCTTTTTAAGTTCCCTTTATCATTACATTTGTAGTTGCACTCTGAACATTTAAATAATTTAATATTTGCATGGGTTAATATGTGTCTTTTTAGGCTTCCTTTACTGTTACATTCATAGTTGCACTCAGAACATTTAAATAATTTAACATTTGCATGTGTTAATATGTGTCTTTTTAAGTTTGCTTTATCATTACATTCGTAGCTGCACTCGGAACATTTAAATAATTTAAAATTTGCGTGTTTTAACATATGTTTTTTTAAGTCTTCTTTTCGATTAGATCCATAATTGCATTCAGAACATTTAAATAATTTAACATTGGCATGTGTTAACATGTGTAATTTTAACCTTCCTTTGTGATTACATTCGTAGCTGCACTCTGAACATTTAAATAATTTAACATTTGCATGTGTTAATGTGTGTCTTTTTAAGTTCGACTTACCATTACATTCGTAGCTGCACTCGGAACATTTAAATAATTTAACATAGGAATGTATTGACATGTGCAATTTTAGGCTTCCTTTGTAATTACATTCGTAGCTGCAATCGGAACATTTAAATAATTTTGTAGTCGAGTGTTTCAACAAATGAGATTTCAAAAACTCTTTACGCTTACATTCATAATTGCAATGCTCACATTTAAAGTTGCTTTCACTGTGTGATTTCAAATGATTTGTCAACCCCAATTTGGTTTTGAAACTAAAATTAATACTACTTTCAACTACTCTCTAATTTTCTTCAGAATTTGTTAAACTCTGATTTCTCCAAATAATTTTCCATGATGAATGCAACTTTATTAACATATACTATGGAAACTGGCAGTTTCCATTCACATACGATTGGTGCTTATATTCTAATTATAAAATATTATTCTTAAGAGTGTCTTTAAAACCTATAATCTTGTTAAAACTAATCGTTTTGTTTGACCAATTAATCTTCATCCGTATGAGAAATGGTTTTGCCAACCCTTACTTAATTCCTCGAGGGTGTTCAAAGAAAAAGATATTAAAGGAATGTGATGAGAGTAATAATTCAATAAAAACAGAATGGCGGCAGAAAACTATTCTTTAATTGTGTGTTTTTATAAGTAGTAGTAAAGATTATTTTCATTAGAAACCATTGTAAACCATTAGACCTACCTTTTGAATATACATTATAAATAACAATTGATAAATTTATTCATTCAAAACAAATTCTTAAGAAACTCAAATGACCTTTTAATTCTCTATTCGTACCTGATTTTCACCTAATCCACAAATTTGCTCAACATGTTGACCATCCTCAGTGTATTCTTCTTTAATATCAAATGGTTCATCTTTAATTTCAATCTCTTCTTTGATGTCCATGTTTGGGTAAAGGTTATTTTCCTGTTAAAAAAGATGAAGACTTTTAAAATAATAATTAATAATGGTAATAATAATAATTTCTAAGTTAAATTACAGGTGCAGGCACTGCTCACTGAAAAGAGGCTATATTAGTGTGAAACCAACATTAGAGTCTGCACCTAAACTAAACATATCGAAAATAGAATTCTCACACCTCAGAGAGTAAGTTCAGCTCCTGTAAGAACGCAAAATTTACGTTCGATCTAAATTGTGGAGATTCAGCTAGAATGTATTAAAATCGATCCCCATAGGGAATGGAGCTCACCTGCCCACAAAAGACCATTGTATGCAAGCCTCAACCACTTAGATAATGATTTATTTGAAGAAAAGGAAGGCCTCATCTGTAGTTTGGAAAAATTCTCTGGAGGGTGAGAGGCCATGGCAGTAGTATGGTAAAATGGTGCCCAATCAGCAAAGTTAGAGCCATCAGGAATGGGATAGTGATTGCTCCCACGCAGATGATCAAAATGGGACCAAAAGAATTGGTCCAAGATGGAATGAAATCAGGATGCATCAATGCAAGAGGAAGTGAGCAAGTTCTGTCGTTCGTATGTTGAGAGCTGACATATTAAGTCATTCCAAGGAAAAGATGTTCTGTAAGTCGACAAGGATCTGAGCTTTAGGATAGGTGTCTGTCACCCTACAAAGGGTTAAATGCGAAGGTGAAAGTCCCTACTTATAACAGGAAGGGAGGAAGCTGATGGAAAAGGTTTTTTAAGTCTGATTTTGTGAACTCGCTACTAGGTGATAAATAAATTGAACATAATGTGTAGTCAGCAGAAAGATTAATTCATGCCACCACTGCTTGTAGCCTAGTTTAGAGATGGACTAGAGTAAGGGACTGGCTTATGGATGAGGATCCTTGCACGACCCCTATCATTGACGCCCCGTACTAATGATTTCAATGGCGGTTTGTATTAAGATGGTTGAAGGAAGGTGTATCCGCACAATTGAAGTTCTTTAAGGCAAACACACTTTGGAGTGCATAAATCAAAGAGCCGAAAAGCTTTTCAAAGTTTGAGTAATATCCCCGGCAATTCCACTGAAGGGATATGACCATGATGTATTTTTATAGGCAGGGAAGGCTTATGGCAACTTGTGGCTGGAGACAATAGTCTCATTATGGTTAACTGTGTGATGGATGAGAGATCAACAAGTTCAAGGCTTGGGGTGTGGCTCTCGACGAGGAGCTGTGTAACCAGGTAGAGAGCGATTTCAGCGAAGGGATTGTGGAGCTGTAGGAGGTACGTGGATGTCAGCGAATTTTCTCCACGATTCAAAAATGTTTGCTCAAGCCGCCGACGTCTATTATAAAAGCAAATCATGGCGAGTGAAGAAGGGGGTAGTTTATTCTTGGAGAAGACGGTACAGGACACCTGTGCTCAAGAACCGGAACCTCCATCACAGGTGTGGCAAAATCCAAGTCGGGAGTAGGAATTGGGCGAGTTCAAGCCAGGAGGATCATTCAAACGTAGGGCAAGGGAGCGGGGTGTATTGCTAGGGGGACGCGCTGCACAAAAGAAATGGGGAGACAATTTTTCCTTCATTAGGAGAGTCACCTTACGACAATTCAGTTTGTGAAGAGCACAATGCTTAAAGATCTTTCTCCATTATAAAGAAGGGACAGTGAACAGAATAGGCAGAATGTGGACCTTTGCAGTTGGGACAACAAGGAGAGATTATACATGGTGCGGAGAGAACTCTCCATGTGGGAGAACAAACAGTATTTTTGGAGATGGTCAAATATATGACATTTGAAACATCTCCTCGGGAAGGGGATGCGAGTCCGGACCGTATCATAGTAAAACCTAATTTAGCTTAGGTCGGAGGGAATGGCACACTGAAGGTAAGTGGAAGGCGAAGATTCGCCATTGACGGATTCTTCTTGCGAGGGATGAACTGATAAACATTTGTGATTGACATATTTCTTCTTTGAAGATGAGCAAGTGATTAACTCGACTAAACTATCCAATGCCAATGTATTTTTATATTTACAGGAAAGGGAATGACGTCATACTTGAAGAAAGATTTCCAGTTTTTCTTATTTGGTGTTTAGTAAAAACGGTTTACTTTTATTAGTAGTATTTTAATTTATTTTATCTTCTTTCAAAAGAGGATTTTAATATTACTTTGACGTTTTAAGTTTAAGAGGCGGTCTTGATCTTTGATTTATTTATCTTGATATAATACCATAGTAGTAATATTATCGTTTAGTTTAAAACAAACAAGAATTCACCTTTGTTTTATATTCTCACGTAAAAAAATGAAGAGAGAGGTATAATTATTAAATATTTCGTTAATATAATTTATATTATTTTAATTATTTTAATATTCAATCTTGCAAAAACCATCACCATCTAAACCTCTTTAGCACTTTTCTTGAGACGAGTTATTGTTGCTTCGAATCAGAGAATTTTATCCAACTGGTAGCAGAGAGCATAGTTACGAGATAAAAGGTGAAGAAGAGGCCTTACTCAGACAAATGAATGACTGATGAAGGTAGAAGAAATACTAGAGCAGGATGCTCAAGGTTTTATGAAGAAGGGAGAATTTCGAGGAGTAGGAGGAAAAGGTTAAAACATAGTTACTCATAGAAAAAGAATGTCATATACCCAGGATTGGAGATTAAATTAAGACAAGAAGGAGAAGCTATTGAAACAATTAAGAAAATGAAAAATGAAGATCTCATGAAGAAGAGAGGGGAGGAATCGATAATAGAAAAATTGGGATTAAGATACAGTAAAGACAAGGTTACAGACCAATTCAATAAAATGAGTGAATTTTTCAATATTGCAAAGAAGCAAGAGGAAGATATGCGGAAATTCGTTGAAACGTATAAAGAATGTGAAACAGCTGGAGGAGGGACTATGACAGAAGATATGAGAAGATATCTTCTTTTAGAGAGAACGGGAATAGATGAAGAGAAGAAACAATTGGTTTTAGCCAGTTGTGGAGAGAGGCAATTTGTTTCAAAGTAATAACAACGATGTTGATAAGAATATTTCCTAAGGAAGTAACAACATTGAAGAAAGAAAGAAAAGAACTTAGGAGGAAAGAATACAAAGAAAAAAAAACCCTATGAGGTTCGGTAAAATAACGAGGTGTGTTATATGCGGATCGGAATATCATTATGCACAAGCATGCCCAAAGAAATGGAACAATAAAGGAAGAAACTTTACAGTATTTAGAGAAGGTAAAATCAAAAAAGAAAGTAAGAATAATGAAGAAGAGAAAGCAAGCTATTTCTTAGTAGAAAAAGAAGAAGATAAAGTATATGGAGACATAAAGGGATTATAGACACAGGTTGTAAGAAGACTTTATGTGGGAAGAGATGATTAGGCCGGATAATGATGGAGTTAAGTAGTACGGAGATAAAGGAGATGAATAACATTCAAGAGAAAAAAAGAAGGAAGTTGTGTGTTTGGAGAAAGTATATATGAAACCATTAAAAGTATAGATGTACCATGCCAAATAGCAAATTATAAATTTTTAGTTAAAACTGAAGTAATTAGTGGAGATATACCATGGTTGATAGGTAGAGAAACCATGGAAAAATTGAAGATGAGTGTTGATATGGGAAATGAAAAGTTATTTTTGGAGTGTTTCAAGATCTTGAAAAAAGATATAGACAAGGCGAACAACAAAAACATATTAGTTTAAGGTTTGAGAAAAACTGGATAAATAACTCAGAGGGAAGGAAGAGAAAACTATGGAAACTACATCTCCAAGGAAGGAAGAGAAAACTATGGAAACTACATCTCCAATTTGGACATGGGCATTGGAATAGGATATAACAACTTATGAAGGATGCCCACAAAGATGAAAATGTATCGAGTTGAGGGGTGAAAGAATTAAGAGATTTGCGAAGTCTGTATCAGGTACAAGATGAATCCACAACAAAGTTAATTAACAACAGTCTTCAATGAAATGGTAGCCTTGGATTTAGAAGAATTGGAAGGGAGAAAATTTCTGATAATGGTGGATATGGCTACTCTCTACTGTCAAGGTGCTTGGTTTAAAAATAAAAAAAATTAGATCGCCGAGAAAATATTTTAAAGATGGATAAGTTTTTGGAGCACCAGGGAAGTTATTGTCTGAATTTTAAAAAAAGGAGGTAAAAGTTTTAGCAGAGATTTAATATAAGACTGTTGAGTACTCCAGCTGAGAGCCCTTGGAGCAATGAAGTTTGTGAAAAATATCAGTTGGATCTCACGAAACTAAGAGGAAGGAGTTACAAAAGAAGTATATTTAAATTGGTCATTAGTGCCAAAAACAGTTTAATGATGAAAGGTGGATTAGCTCCAGACCAATTATGAATATAGGTACTCCTAACATGATAAACAATGACAGACCATCAAGTTAGAAAGAGGAAACGAAGAAAGGATGTTAAAAGAATTTGATGATAAACCATGCACATAAGGCTAAATTCACATAAAACAGAGGCCAGCAGAAAACGAGAAGAGACCTTAATAAAATGAGAGATCATAAAGTGGAGGAAGCTGAGTGGAGAGGAAGTTTATTATAAAAGGGAAAATGAGAGAGAATGGAGAGGTCAGCAAGAATCATTGGAATAGACGGCAAAACTGTAGGGGTGAAACTTGGAGGCACTCTTAGAGAGGTAAATAGAATACATATAATACATATTAAGAGAATTAGAAGAATACCGGAAGAGAAGAAAAATGAGAAAGAGGAAAAAGGTATGAAGAGCTGGAAAAATCTGAAGAGGAGGAGGTTAGGAGACAGAATTTTAATCAAATTAATGAAGAAGAAGAAGAACATGAATTAGAAAGAGAAGTGGTTCAAATAGAAGAGAGAATACCGATTATGAAGGGAGGTGAGAGGTACCGAGCAGACAAAAAGGAAGACCAAAGGGAGATGATAAAGTTAAAAATAATCGGAAGAGCAGTAAAAGCTGCAA